>CAKKOB020000790.1:0-12123 GCA_918844115.2 Phlebotomus perniciosus | reverse complement strand
GCCCTCTTTTGGAACTTTTCATACAAAGTTTCCCTATTTTCGACTTTTTATCCGCTAATGAATCTTCTCGATCAATTTAATGGACCCAAGTTACTACACAAACCACAAACCACGCAAAGAGAGGCGCGAAGCGCCTCGTTAGTGAATAACATTAGAATCAGGAGAGGTATCACCCGGAATTTCACTTTAGTACATCATACTCACTTGCAATCAGTACAGTGACAATGAATTTTCATCGATTTTCACCGATTTCGAATACCAAAATTATCACATCAAGTGATTGTGATAGTATCACATAACGCCTCTCGATTCCACCTCAGATTTTCATAAACATTCAAAAACCTTTATTAAATCTATTTCTATTTAAGGGAGCGTATAACGATTTCTTTTTTGGATAAAACATCTCTTGAAGAATAAGTAATGAAATTATATTTTTCCAAGATGTAGAAGCTTAGCTTTGATGATAATTACTAAGAGGTAAAGCAATTTTTCCGAAAACTATTATTGGATATTCTGTATTAAAAACAGAAGTGTCTTCCTATGTTGTTAGATAGTCAGCACCTTATAACCTTTGAGAGATTCTTTATTCTTATTTGATCTCTTGCTGTGAGTAGGAATTATTAATTATTACCTGTGATTTGCAATATAATTTTTAGCTGGTTTTTTCTACTGTTTGACTCACAATCATGACAGATCTATAGGACAAATTAAAGCTCTTTTGAATTTATTACTGTGGGCGAGTTGGAGTTTTCTCACGGCTCTCTTATAAATTTATTGCGCTATCTTGTCATGGTTTCTATATTAATTGTAGGTATAGAATCCAGTTGAAAAGACGTGATCTTACATGTATTTATAGTCAATATATCGCGAACATCTTCTACTAAAGATTTATTTTTATGAACTTGAGCCCTTAAAGGGGATGATGAGGTATTTTTTTTTGTATGTATGTATACTGTCATTGATTTATTTTTGTGCAGAGTTTGATTTCATATGAATTGGGAGAATTTTCCGCTTGAGTGATAAAAAAATTCCCATACCTAATATCTCTCTTTCTATGCCAAGGCTGATATAATACATATCCTCCCCGTCACCATTCAAATCTTGTTTTTCTCCCTCTATATTTTTTTTTCTCAGAAAGATCCCTAACATATATTATGAAGATATCGAAATATTTTTATTTATTTATCTCCTTGTCCAATGTCTATTTATTCTTCCATTCCGGAGTATAGATACTTATACGTGTTGTCCTTGTGTGTTTTCCTGTAATTTTTCCCTCTTCTCATCCCCCTCGGTAGAAACCCAAGCGCAAAATATCCAGCAGACAAATCAATACTCCGAAGCACTTGCCTCGGGTGAGATTCTCAATAACAGCGGCACCCTGGAGTACCAACAGGCGACCAATCAGGTGTCGGTGAGCTTTCGCAATATGCAGCTGAAGAAGATCAAGAGGGCAGAAAAGAAGGGCACAGAGAGTGTTATGGATGAGAAGTTTGCCCTCCTCTTTCAGTCAAAATTTCAAATTGGCAGCGGTGAATTGGTTATCACAGCGTGGGCTCTATCTTTGCCAGTGGTTGTGATTGTTCATGGGAATCAGGAGCCACAGAGTTGGGCCACAATCACATGGGATAATGCCTTTGCTGATCCGACACGTATACCATTTCAAGTGCCGGACAAGGTGCCATGGCCACGACTCGCGACAGCGCTCAATACTAAATTCAAAGCGGCCACCGGAAGGGGATTAACCGATCAGAATATGCAATTTCTCTGTGAGAAGGCTTTCAGGCATGGCTCACCGGGTGCCCTGAATCAGAATGAGATGTACATCTCTTGGGCGCAATTCTGCAAAGAACCATTACCGGATAGAACATATACGTTCTGGGAATGGTTCTATGCTGTGATGAAGCTGACTAGGGAGCACTTGCGAAATCCATGGCAGGATGGTCTAATAATTGGATTCATTCACAAGAAACAGGCAGAGGATATGCTCATGAAGTGTCCGATTGGAACATTTTTGCTTAGATTCTCCGACAGTGAATTGGGTGAGTGAAAGCATTTTTATCTATTCTATTGCTATTCAACTTCAGAATGAAATTGAGATTGTTATTCCGATCCATTTCGCTTTTCCATAAGATTAAGTTATGCAATTAAACATTGTAAACAATGTGGTTGATGTTTGCATTGTCTTTTAACATTCTTGCAGGTGGTGTAACAATTGCATGGGTGGGCGAAGGAAGTGACCAGCAACCGCAAATTTTCATGCTTCAGCCATTCTTGGCAAAGGACTTCTCCATCCACTCCCTCCCTGACCACATTGCTGATCTGCCACAACTTGTCACTCTTCACCTGGATGTGCCAAAAGAGAGAGCTTTTGGCAAATATTTCACCGCATTTCCAAGTAAGTCGGACACACATAAAACTTTATACTAAAGGGAATAAAACAGGTGCTTTAATATTTAAACACCTTTCAAGGGATGAATTATTAGGTATTTCTAGTCAAAGGGTTTTGTAAATGTGTTTTTTTATGTCCATATCTTTAAAAGTTTAACACTATAACTACCGCAGTATAAGTGTCCTTAGTTTCGTCTGCCAAATTCTCGTGTTTTGATAACCTAAATCACTGCTATGAAGCTACTTCCGAGAATGACAAAATATGTGTCACTTGTTTCTATTTCTAAATGTGATTTAAATGTATTATATAAGCTGATTTAAGGATCAGGATCAGGATTCCCTATCAGCTCTAGTAAAGAAAAATATAAGTATCTATCTTTCTAATTTTGCCCACAATCTAATTTTAACTGTATTCGAGTTGGCATAATCTGTAAGAATTCCACGTTTGCAATCTAGGATTGTTACTCGTTTTCTTATTCTGAGAATCCTTGAGCTCCCCTGAACCTAAAAATGCATAAATTTTTCCCTTAAGTTCATGATTGCGTGAAGTGTATAAAGGGTAACCATTCCATTTAAACTCTTTCATATATATAACTTTAGAATTTCCCAATTCCAGAAATATTTCACTCTGCATAAAATGCCAATGCGTTATTAGGTGAAAACTCTTTCATACTTGAACATTTATTTATGAGAATCCTGAATAGGGTTCCATTAATGAGAATTCAATGATAAACCAGTCATTAAAATTATTAGGTATATAATTGAATAATCCCTGATTCTCGTTGAAGTACTCCCAATTCATTTAGATCCAATTGCAATCAGTTTTAAAATTCTATTAATTTATTAAACTCTCTGTCCAAAAGAAAATCGACAGACGAAATTTATTGACATTCTGGAGTGCAGTTAAAATAAATGGACAAACATCAATTTCAGGTCAAGCGACTAATGGTTATGTGAGGCGACGACTGGTGACTCAGGTTCCTGATGTACCTATGGGAAGTTATCCAAACACCCCAAGCCACAGCATGAGCATACAATCGCCGGATCACACGAGGGATACACCTTCAATTTCAAGCAGGTACTTGACTCAATTCTAAACATTTTTTTCCTGTCTGCCTCTAATTCGCATTAAATTTGAGTTTAATCTTGACAAGAAAAAACACAATATCGCACAGCTGCTTCTGTTCACACTAATAATTCATTCATCACAATTCATTTTTCATCCACCCACTCATACATTTTTCATCTCATCATTCTTAAACGATTCCCAAAAGTCATATTCAGTTCTTTATTGGCTTACTTAGCATTATTCCCCATTTTGAGGCTGTGTATAAATGAAGGAAAAAACATTTTTTTGTTTTCCAACTTAACACAACTAAAACCTCATTTATCCATTTTATCATACTAATCCTATTTCCAGCTATACGGGAAGTACATTAATGCAACTCTAGGCCAATTGAAAAAAATATCATAACCAAAATTCATTAACCACGGTTTGTGAGTGAATCTAACTTGAGACACTAAAAAAAATCAACTTGCATCAAAAACATTCACCTGTGAGAATGGTAAAAGAAATTTACGTAAAAAAAATGTCAATCGAGCGATGTGAAGAGAGGCATACCTAATAATCCGCAAGTATTAATCATTGAATGATTCTAGAAAATGTATATGGGAAAGTATTTCAATAATTGAGAATTTAGGTATATAGGAAAAAAAATCTGACTTATTCTACGATTAGAATACAATTTAAAAAGAAAAAAAAAACTGAGAACAACGTATTGAATGGAGAAAAAATCGATTGTTTGTTGTGTATTGAATGTTTTATCCTCCAATTTTATTTGGACTAAAAAGAAAGACTTAAATAATATCTCTATTAGTGAATGTTAATTGTGTTGTTAAAACTATCATATATTTCTCATTTCTTCTCAAATCTATCTGTGGTTGATAAAATCAATTAAACGAAAGTATTATACAAAAAGAAAGATGTTTTAAACTTAAAATGTGATGTTGAAAGATAAATTTAACGTGATTGAGCATGTTGATATATATAAAAAGTTATTTGAAAACGTGTTTTAAAAAGAAAAGAAATTGTGGTTATTGAATTTTATTTGATTGATGTATATATTAAATGTGAAGCTATTTTTCCGTTTATTTCAACATTCACTTTTCTTTATTTGTTATTCAGTGAACGTGATATATATTGATATAGTATGAAAAATATATATATGAAAAAATATCGTATTTATGTCGAGAGAAAATTACATTATAGAAAAATGAATTTTACTTTAAACAATTACAACGAAAAACCTACGACTTTTGTCGTTGTGTTTTGAGGCCCAAAATCATGGTTTCATATAGAGATGAGAGATAAATATATATTAATATAAATAAATAGTAGAAAAAATATGTATATTAAAGGGTGAAATATTGTCATTTTATTGCCCCGACAAAAATGGCAATACTACAATCCAGATGTTTTTTCATTATGTTGATGATCGTTTTATGATGATCGGAATATTTGTCTAATTGATGTTATACGATAAAAGAAAAGTCATTTCGATGATTAATACTATATTTGAAAACTTCATTAAATCCGAATGTTTTGAATGATACATAAATGTGTGATTGATTGTAAAAGCTACTTCTTATCTTTCATTAATTCTCTCCGCCCAATTTACACACTCTTATCATTGGTCATTACGTTGTAATTTCACATTATTTTGATTAATCGACACACAAGAGACTATTAAAAAAGGAATCATATGAGACTATAAATAGTTGATAGAAATGCAATTTAGATAAATTCCGTAAAATTTCGTTTAGTTTTCAGTCAGAAATATTGGGTTTATATTTGTAGTCTGTAAAGCTTGTATTAGGTCGTTCTATAAGTCCTGTTGGATTGGCAACATCTTATAAGGTTTTGCATAAATCAGCTCCAAATTAATAGAGTAAATTTGGTATCATTGAAGACATTTACACCGTCGCATTGGATTGTCCCAAAAATCTGAATCTAATCTTGTCGTTTTACATTGTTCTTTGGAAATTGGATTATATTATTAATTTTTAGCAAGAAGGCATTTTTATGAGGTTAGAAACAATATTCTCGACGTCATGCGGAGATTTTTTTTTATTAATATTTAGTATATATTTCTGTGCAAACATATTGGCAATGCGTCAATAGTTTTATAAATTTTTTTAATGACAAATGGGATACATTGAATCAAATCCAATTCCATCCAACAAGTGGAATTATGGACTTGCTTGCCGTTTACATTGAGCTCTCGTACACCGAGACCGGATTATGTGTTTTATATGGACACGATTGAATTTAAATTGGATTTGAAGTTGGATTGAGATAGTCCTGACTAAAATCATTTCTAATCCAACTTCATATCTAAACTTAATTCAATCGTGTCCATGTAAAACGCATAATCCGGTCTCGATGTAAATAGCCCCATTGACAAAATTAAGATTAATCCCAATCTAATCTGGCGATGTAAATGGCCTTATTAAAATCTTAAAATCTAGTTTGAAAACTATTCTTGATAATTAGAAAAAAATTACATTGAAAAAAGTCGAAAATAAATTCAAATAATTATTTTTTTAAATAATATTTTTAAAAAAACACCTAAAAACCAGTTTAATTAGTTAATTGAATTTTTTTTAGTGAATATGCTTAGTATTTTACCATAAACATTTCACTTTCAAGTGGTTATATGAACCTAGAACCTGTTACTATCCCAAATTCTAAAGCAGATCTTGAGTTTTTTTTAGTGATACCAAACTTGTTTAATTTCTTTGATTAGAAGCTATGGCATTCCAAATCTTTATAAGACTGTGTCAGTGCGACAGAACTTACGGAACGACCTAAGAAACCCAATATAAAACCCTTAAAAAAACATCCAGAAAATTTTAGAATCAAACTAGAAAAGGGCCTCCAATCCAATTCATTAATGAATCATCTTTTCTTTCTATAGCATTCGCTAAAATTTTTTACCAATTTACTTTTTTAAAAGCTCCCAATGAACTGATTTTTGCTCAAACTAACGAATTTATTACAAAACATTCAAGACTGATTGTATTGAATATATAGGTACCCCTATATTCTTTATCTTCATATCACTGGTGCATTTTGGAACGGTGTTCTTTTTTAGTGGGTGTTGCATGATATAGCTATTTGCCTTGTTGTTCTGTTGTTATTTCCTCGTTCACTAACACTTAATTTATTTTCACCTGTTTTTTTTCACAATATTTTGGCTTTTAGATGAATTAAGTGGGATTGGCAGCATACATCTGATAAATACCAAAAAAAAGAATGACAAAATTGTTATCTCATAACAACTCATCAAATAGGAGAAGGTTTAATTAAATTCATTTTTTATTTTTTGTTTTGAAAGACTAAAGCGCATGCAAAAAGAAAGGCTGCAAAAAATATTTTTCTATCGTATTTTTAGATGATGTCGTTGTTGATGTAGTACTTTTATTGTTGGTGTTTAGCAAAAAAAAAGTGTTTGTTAAAGAATTTAGCACTTTTTTCCTTAATCACATATGTGCTGCTAATCTCAAAAAAACAAAAACTTATTGGTTTGTTCCTTGTCTTGAAGCTCTTATATCTATATTTAATATAGTTGCTACTAAATTTTTACACATTAACTTATTTACACCGTAATATTTGTATAATAAGAAAAAAAAATCGTAGAAATTCACAGAGTATTTTTAAAATAAATTATACGTGAATATTTATACTGATTGTTGAATATAATATATAATATATACTTGTGATTTTATAATACATGAGAAATCGAAAATATAAATAAGAAATTTATAATTAGAAAGCACACAAAATTATCATAAATGGCTAAAAGTATATCTTAATAAATTAGTATTTAATGTTATGAAATTAATTAAACCTCCCTGTTTGTTGACTCTTCATTCAATTCTCAAGCTATGGACAACCTGGAAATACATTTGGCAATGAACTCGGTATGATGTTAGACGAGTTTGAGCTCGGAATGTTTCCCACAAATTACCAAAATCAGCAAAATTAGGATGTTGTAGGTCTCACGAATGGAGCATCTCTTATTCACGGACAAGAGAAAGAAAGGTCTTTTACAATTTCTTTTTACTTTAAGAAAAATAAAAACAAAAAGAAACTTATTATAAGTAAGTGTTGTTATTTCTAATGTTATAATGAAGGAGGAAGAAAAAAGAGCATATAAAGTGTTTATAATTTTTTTTTATTTTATCTATCGAGGCGATATAATACGAAATGTATGGGAGGGAATTTGAAAGAAATTGCTGAATATTTTTTTTGCTACTTGTACTAAAAAAATGAACAGGAGAAAAGGTGACAAGAAAAATATATATTTTATTATAGATAGAGTGAAAACATTGACGAATCCGCGCTTCTTTAACATTTTTGTTTTAGAATTTTAAACTGGTCCCTCTGCTACTATAAAAAGTTTTATCGATAAACAATATTTTACACTTAAATGATAAAATATTAAAGGTGATAACTGAGGTAAATGTATTTTAAATAAAATATTTTTATGTATACATATACCTATCTTGTAAGGAAATTAAAGAAAAGAAAAAATAATAATGAAACTAATACCTAATGAGTCAAATACGATAGCTGTCTCACTGTTAAATATAGTAAAGAGTGAAAATGATAGGCAAGTGAATCGATTTTTTTTCTAATATATTTTTGCACACATTATTTTACTTGAAAAAAAAATTAAAAAGAAAATAGGTAAAATTTTCTGAGTGAAATTCAAGAGATCCAATCATTTTGAGATAATATAATGAATACACATTTTGTGAGTAAAAAAAAAGAATATTGATAGAGAAAAAAAGATTCAAGATTGTTTTAGAAAAATATTGCCACATACTATTTACATAAATTCACATTATATACATAAAATATTTACTGATAAAAATTTAAAAGAATATATACATATACTTCTGCATCGATTTCGTCCATTTTAAAGAAGAAAAATAGCATTCATCTTTGAAAATCACTTAATTACAGAATAAAAAAAGTTAAAAAATAAAATATTTTCAATTCTCAAAATTCAAAAAAAAAACAAAATTATATTTAAATAACTGAATTTGTGCAATTTAATTTGGATTAACTTTTTTTCAAATTCCCTAATTTTCATTAAGTGGACGATGAAATTTTTGAAAGTTCTTAATGTATTTTGAAAGAGAGAGATAGAGAAAAAAATACAAGAATTTAAAATGTATTTACATTACATGTGAGTGCCTCTGTGCTTTAATATCAATTAAAAAAAAATAAGAAAGATAATACAAAATTGTCGATATTCGAAAGTAAAAATTTCAAAGATAATTCTATGTGCTATTCATGTTGAAGTTGTTTTCTTGAAGAATGTCTAGTAATATTGGGGAGGCTTGATGGGTCTTCTCAAAAGCCATTTAAATTTTTTCTTAGAAGAACAATAAAAATAGTAAAAAAAAAATAATGATAGGAATGTCTCTTTATGCATGATAAATGTGACTTTTCTCTCATATTTTAATCTCAGTGAATGAACCAAAAAACAAATTTCAAATCTATGCTATCCCCCCGCCCACCCCTTTCCTCCACCAGTCAAAGAACAACATAACAAGAAATCAATGTGTAGAAATATATTTTATAAAAGTGCATGGAGTGTTTGAAGATTGATGTGGTTTTGTTGTTCTTCTTGGAAAGAGACCGTAAAAGAATTCAAAAAAAAAATTTAATAATATCACAACGAATGATTTTTAAATAGATCAGCAAAATTTTTGAGTTCGCAAAAGAAAAATTTCACAAAATTTTGTAAAATGAAAGTAAATTTGAAGGCCATTTTATTCAGTGTCTTTTTACGAGTGCCATAGATATAGACGACGAAGACGAGTGAAAAAAAGAGTAATAATAATTTCGTAATGGATACAACGCAGTGAATGGCACTGTCTATGTATTTGATAGAACAATTACAGAAATAAAAAAAAAGTAATTAAAAGAAAGTCATAATAAACTTAAAAGAAAATAGTGAAACAAAATAAAACTAGAGCTGTTGTGAAACTTACTTAATAGATATAGATTTTTTTCTTTGAATCCCACAATCTCACTTATAAAAATAAAATATAATACGAAAATTTTTGAGAAAAATACACCAAATTATAAAGAAACAAAAAAATGAAAAATGTAAATTTCTCGTCAATTGATTCAATGACAGCAAATCTATGAAAATATGAAAAATTTCCGTCGTAAGAACTTGTGCAAAAAAAAAATTATTGATACAAGTTTTAATACACTATTCGGTGCTTAATTAGTGGCAATTCATTTGCGTATTTTTGCATTTAAATTTGTGTTATTTTTTATTATTGATAAAATGAAATTTTCTTGCACATAAATCACATTACTTTTTTTTCTTAGTTTTAAGCAATATTTTTTTGTGAATAGAAAGTTATGTTGTTAAAAAAGTGCTACAAAAAAGATTTTTTGGATAATGAGAAAGTTTATTTTTAAAATATATATTTCTTCTACTTATATAGCAAATAAAAAAAACAAATATTTTAATTTTAGGCTTTATTGAAATATTTTTTATTATGCGCAATCTTGATTTAGTGTTTTATACTTTGTACAATTAGTTTTTAAAAATGAATTATTTTTTAAAAGTTTTTTTGCAAGTATTTTTTGTCGTTTAACAGCTTTTTTGGTTCTTTTCTTTCTCCAACCATATAAAGGCAGAAAGGAGAGAAATAAATGTAATTAATTGTAAAATTGTAACATTGATAGAGCGACCGATTACACAAAAATGAAAATTTTTTGCATTGTACCAGATATACTTGTAAAAGTGTAATTTAATGATGAGAAATATAAATTGAAGGAAAATGATTTGATGATTTTTATCTGCTATTTATTGTCCCAAATGTTTTGTCTAATCTTGATCTACCTAATTAACACGCGAAATTGAATTCAAGTGACCCGAACATGGAAGGAATTGATCTCTAGAAGCGTGTCGATGCAATTAAGATTATTATTACATATAAGATTTCGTCTATATTGCATGTTTAATTTGATTACTCAGTGATTAAAAGTTGATCAACAAACGCATTTCTTTTCAAAACTGTTTGATTCCAATAATTGCCTTTGCCTGTAAACATGATGTTTCCATAAAATTTCAATATGTGAAGTTTTAAAAGTTCAAAAACATAAGTTATCGGAAAGCATTCGATTTAAAAAATTTTATTCAAATGGGAATTAAACCAGACATTTTCTCCGCGAAGTATTTTTTGTTATCTGCCATTAGTTTAATTTATACTTTTTAATTCATATTACTCTATTCTCCATAAAAAATTCACATTCAGCAAAATACGCGATAAGCTCTAATGTGTAACCCTATCAGAATTGTCTTACTCTGGTCTGCACTACTAGTTTGGTCCAAAAGTGAAGTAAAAAAATACTGAAAAACATTGAATTTGATGACGAAAGCCACCCGTTCCTGGTAAGTGATTTATAATACTTGTCTAAAGTACCTACTATATTAAAAAGAAAGAAACCTTAATGGAATTTCTCAAAGGATTGTGGACTCTTAATACTTCACGCATAAATTTCAAAGCATAATTTATACATTTTCGAATTCAGCGGATTTCCAGGATTATCGGAAAGTATAAGTAAAAACAATCCTTTATATTATAATTTTTAATGCTTTGAAAAAAGTGAGTGCCAAGTTTTGACTTGGCTGAATGGCACGACCCGTTGCGCCTGTGGAGGATGGAGTTAGTGGGATGATAAAGTCTGTTGTTTTTTGCCCGAAGGGTTTTGATGAAATTCTAAAAAAATATAGTAGTATAAAAAAGTAAGTCTCTTATACCACGAACAGAAGCAATCCGTTTCTTATATACAGATTGATACAATTTTGGACTTTTACCGCGACGATTGTTGCGCTGAATCCCGTGGGATCCATCCCTTACCAACTCAATTATAAAATTGATTCAATTGTTAGGCGCCATAGCTGGTGGGCTATGGATATTGCTCCGTCCTCCTTGCTGTCCGTCCGAAAAGAGATCGAGTACACTCCGTCGCATCGATCATCCCAGTATTCTCTCTCTCTGGTTAAGTATCTTACTTCGATTCTCATCGACACAAGAAACGGGAGAACAATATTGTTTTATTTCCCCTCATATCAGAGCGAACGCAACGGACGCAAAGTGCGTCTAGTTAATCTACAAAACATGTGACTGGTTTTCGAGATGTAATAAAAGAATGTTTTATATGGGATAGAGATTTTTTTTGGGAAAAATGAAAGTACTGATCCTGATCCCTGGGTCGACTTGAGAGGGAATCATACATATATGTAAAAGACCCGATATATCTATCTGCAACCTTTTCGCCTCCAGATCAATAACGCACAGAGAAACGCGCGCAATTGGGATTGCAGTATATATTGTCATTTTTGTTCGGCAATAAAATGTCTATTAACCTCATTAACCCTTTGAGGACCGTTGGGTCGTATTCGACTCATAAAGAAATTATTTTGCTCAAAAAATTATATTTGCATTTCCTGACCTACATAGGTATAATACATTATTAGCTGGGATTCCCTAATCCCAGCTTATTGTAATGGGTCAGCAAAATCGAAGTCAGCCCCGAGACCCCGGACTAGGGGCGCTCCACGAATTAGGGTCCCCACAATCCAAAAATCATGTACGCTTCAAAAAGTTTCCGTCCGGCCGGCCATCCGTCGTATG
>CAKKOB020000789.1:0-35513 GCA_918844115.2 Phlebotomus perniciosus | reverse complement strand
TCAAAATATCTGTACAAATTCGCGAAATTATCCTTTGTCACTATAAAGAGAACTCTTTTTGTTCCTTACCTTAATTTGAGGTCCCATTTCTGCCTCCTCCATCCCGGAATGCTAAGAAAATGCACAAAGTTGGTGAAATTAAAAAGTCAAGCTCAAACATCCAGGAACAAAACTGAGCTCTAACAATCCTTGGCAGGAAGGAAAAATCGCTGATACTTGTCTCTAATGATTCCTTTTTGCTCCCCTTTGATAATGTCCTCCCTTTGTACTGACGAGAAAACCAAGAATTATGTCCTTCGCTCTTTTATATAACACAAAAAAACGCACTTAAATATGTCCCAGAGAATGTCAGAGTGAAATAGCTCACAAAATATCACAGTCAATTAACAAAATGTTTCCTTTTTCGTTCCTTCGAGCGTTTTGTGGCTGTGGAAGATGGCAAAAAGTTTCTGCATCGCAATGCAGTCAACAGATTGCAAATGAGAATTTAATGAATTTTGTGTGTTTATGGGGCAACAGAGGAATTACTTTTAATTTCCTTCACTCATAAATTTTTTCCACCAAGTTTTAGTGCATTTTATTACAAAAAAAAACAGAAAGTAAAACAGACATTAACACTACTAAGGAAAATCGTATAATATAGAGCAATATTTTGAATCTCTCTTAGCCATTTTCTCTCTATAAACTACTGGTTTTAAGATATTTCTTCTGCTCAAAACATCTCATTTGCTAGTCGAGACAATTTACGTGGGAAAATAGTTAAATATATTTGCTTTTTTTAGTGTCAATTTGACTTATTAAATATTCAATTGATCTCACATTTTCACAATTTCACGCTACCATCTCATGATTCTCTGCTAATTCTAAAGTTAAAAGTACAAAATATCAAATGAAAAATTCACTTAAAGCTTCCCAGGTATAACGCAAACACGAAATACTTAGTCTCAAAGTATAACTGGTGAAATGATAAGAATATACAAGTGAAAAAATGAAGAATAAACATAAAAACCTGAAAGTTTTAATTTGTGACAGTGCCACTACCCAAGGATTTCATTAGATTATAGCAATCCTGAAGGCGTTTCTTATCGCCCACCTTCTCCAGACTCTTCACCGCCTCCGCCAGCATTCCCGCCCGTTCACCCGGAGTGGACAACAATGGAGCCGGAAGGTACTTGCAGGCCACATACAAAGCTGCCGCTTTCTGTCTCTCACCACTCTCCCACTGCTGTTGACTCCGATCTTTCCCGCAGATTATTGACGGCTTCACCGAGCGATGCCTCAATGTGCGATCCAGGAGTTCCTGAGTTCGTCCCGGCGACGCTCCTGCCATCAACCGATAAACAGCTTCGTAGAGATAGACTCTCTGTTGGACATTCTAAAAGCAAAATTATCCGTTTTAGGACTGTCTGCTGAATAACAAGTAGAAGTGAGTCCTAAGTTTAGACTTGGCGGAGTGTCCCGACACGTTGCGTTTAGAGATGAGAGACTTAGTGCAGTTTTAAAGTATAGATTTCGACAAACCGGCTTAAGATTGTAGGAAATTCAAAGACCTGTCCAATGAGTACCTACATACATGATGGTTTTGGGACGAGTAAAACTCTCGATAAGTGAATTCCAAACCTTTGACCTTGAAAAACCGCTTCAAGGAATGAATGGAGGTCATTGGTATGTTTATAGAATAGGGCGCTTCTTCAGAAAATGAAGGGGCTGTTAATGATCCAAGGGTCGAGTTTAGCGGGCTTCCCCGAATACCCGAAGTCTCTATCTGCATCCGTTTGGCTTATAGATCAATAACAGACGGATAAACAGACAAACGGCGCAATTGCGATTGCTGTGTTGACCTTACATTGTCGGGCCAACTATAGGCTGTTATCCGCCAGGTGAGGGGACCGGGTTTCCGCAAGGGCCCTCATGGCCGAACTCCAATTAAGCTTCGGTCGGCGTGAGCGTGAGCTTCAACTCTTCAAAAAAGTAATAAAAAAAACTTCAAACTAACCGGAATTCCATCTGTGATGAGACGCAGCAGATCAAGATCCTCCTGGAA
The DNA here is from genome assembly GCA_918844115.2 of Phlebotomus perniciosus. Lineage (NCBI taxonomy): Eukaryota > Metazoa > Arthropoda > Insecta > Diptera > Psychodidae > Phlebotomus > Phlebotomus perniciosus. The sequence goes on along the minus strand of CAKKOB020000789.1, from coordinate 33,469 downwards.
GTGGCGAACAGTCACGTCACACACTGGGATGTAGTTGGCAACGTTCTTAACACTCAACTCCCAAAGAGCCGTCCTCGACTCCAACAACCAATCGCAAACAAGGAGCTGCACCAACTACAAGCAAGTACGAAGTTAATGATTAAGATTAGGAATGTTGAAGAAAAGCAGAAGACTTAAGAATATTCCCAGCAAGTTGTTGATGAAGCGCACTTCGAGGGTTGCACTGTAGAAGTACTGCAGCTTTCAAATACAGACGTGCAGTGTTTTACAATGCACCCACGTAATCCGCTAAGAGAGCCGTCACAAGCTAGGATAACGCTGTAAAAAAAGTCCTATAAGCTTAGTAAATCCTCACCAGTTTAGGCTCCCTGGCTGAGCTGCACTTGTTGAGTGTTAGACTCGTCCGTAAATGCTGGCTTCCTCGCAAGCACTCATTGAAAACATCTGAGAAATTTACCTTCTCCTCCCTGGAAACATAATCGACAAGTCAGTAACTCACTCTTCACACCCATTCAAAAAAAACCGAAGTACTCACAGAAGCCTCTTCTTCGCCATGAAAGCCGCCAGGAGTGCCAGAGGAAGTTCATCTGTTGCTTCCTGGAGAACCTTCGGCAAAACATTAACTCGTACATAGAGATCCTTAGCCTTGTCATCCTCTCCCAAGAGCCAGAAAGCCGCCACACTTATCAAACTGCACCACCAGTTTGTCACGGAGTCCCTTCCTAAGTTCTCCACTCGTCCTAGATCTGCATCGCTTCCTTGAGTCTTGAGCGTATCAATCAGGAGTTGCGTGTAGCAGAGCACATCGCAAATTTGCGTTCCAGTGTACGACGTCATCAAGTTTGTCTGCTTCTCCCCGGCAGTTTTAGTTCCCGAGGAAGCTCCTCCTCCACAACCGACGAGACACTGCAGGGCTCTCTTCAGCAGATGCTCCCGATACTCTCGAGTGGCAAAAGCCAGAGGATCGCATTTGTTCTCTAACTGACTGAACTCCTCACTGAGCCCGGAGACACCAAAGTGGAAGGTGTGGTTAACGAAGTAACGATAACCGTATGGAGTGAACTGCCAAGTCAGCTTAGCTGGGACATTTCCACAAACCGCCAGACGTTCAGCTTTAGCTTTGCTCACGTAGTAACGAGAGAAGAACTTGAGGAATCGCGGGTAGTTTTTCTTAACACGCAGGGCAGCTGTTAAGTAGATGTCCATGAGTTCGTCCGGCGCCATTAGATGGGAAGCAGCATCAGCCATGTTAACCGAGCATAGAGACAACAACAATCCATGGTTGTCCTGCATATCTAAGGCCAAGTGAAGTTGGTTCAATCGATGGTAAATCAATGCGATCTCCTTAGCCGATGACAATGCTTCAGTCCTTGTATGGGCGGGACAAAAAAGTCCTCCCGCTTTGCGACTCAGCCATCGTCCGATCCACAAACGATGAAGCAGATTCCGAATGTATTGCCAGGAGTTCGCCATGAAGCATTCAAGACGAGACGTTGGCAATGATAGTCCAAATATCTGCAGGCATTCCTTGTATTCCTGATAAGCCTCCGTTGCGTTTCCTGCTCGGAATTCAACTTCGGCGGATTTCTTATGACGAGCAAACTCCGAGGCAACCTTGGATCGACTATTGAGCACAGGATCTCCGTATACCAGCATCTTGATGAGACAGAACCAAGCTATGACCACATTAACCAGCCAAAGGAGAAGAGTTCCGCCGAAAGAGTTCCACGAGAGATGAGAATCGCCGTATTCATCATTAGATAGAAGAGTCCTTCCAGAGGAAGTTGAGTCATCGCCGAAGAGATCTCCTGATCCGCCAGTCCGTGAAAGGAGTTGTCTGAAGGGGTTTACCGTCAGCACGGCGAACATCACCATGCAGAGCATGATTCTGGAGTTTGTCGACATTCCGCGCTTCACAGATCTCATGATCTCAGACTCCTCAGGAGCCTCCTCCTTGATGTTCTCATCGTAGGGCGATGGAGGTCCTGACACTTCCGAAGGTGACGGAGACATTGAGTGGCTAGATTCGTCACTTCGTGGAGGCGTCATAAGATGAGCAGATCGTGTCATGTACTCCTCCTTCTGCGGTTGCCCAGTCAGGAGGAGTCCCTTCAGCGATTTGGCATCCTTAGCCGCTGATCGCAACATAAAGTTCTCAGCTTTCAACTTTTCATTTTGTCTACGCATGTCTCGAATGGTTTCAACGGCTTTACGGAGAACAGCCGACTTATTGAGCTTAGCATTCTCACCAACCATCATTGTTTTTAGTTCTTCAATGCGATCATTTATGGATCTGCGGTATTTCTTTTCGATAGCGTTGTGAGCACTTCTTTTGCCCTCCTTCGGTTTGCCTGAAGAAATTAATAGTTATTTTAGGTTGTTGCAATTAACTATTTTCTAATCAACCGATTTGGGCAAGACTTGCACTGTTGGAATCGTTAGGTCATTTACTTTCAGGATCTGTTTTCGGATTTGTGATAGGATCTGGTTCTGAGCGCCTAGAACCAATTTATTCTAGGAGTGCAGATTTTGCAAGTGTTTTTTTAGGCGAGTTTCCACGAAAGGGAGAACTTTTCCGAAAAATTCCGAAAGGTGATTTGGATAGAGAGAGGTCCAATGTAAACTTTGTGGAACAAATTTTCCATCCATCACCCCAAATGTTCACCAAAAGTATTCCAAGTGACCCCTAAAAACTCCCCACCCAATCCACCACCCACCCACTAACCCCACCCCTCCCACCCCCTACTCATCGAATTTTTTCACCCAAAACTGGGCATGTGGGTATTCATTTGAAAGGATTTTCAATTTCCAGTCGACCTGAAGTGGTTTAAACCCGATTTAACCTGTTTGAATCTTACCTGTTGACCATCTGGAGATGGGAATCTTATTCTCACTGTCCAGCATGACGGGTATTCCAGTTGCCAAGAGGGTTCCCTGCACCAAAGTCCCAGGCGTTGCTGTAGTTGAGTAGACCACACTGGGATTAGCCTGAAGCAGGACTGAAGGTTTATCCGACACAGCTACGCTCTGGAGGGTCAAGACCTGCGACACTTGCTGCATCACTTTGGGTGTCTTCGGTTCGGCTTGCTTCACCATTTTCTTGGCCAAGATCAGGGTGTTCTGGGGCGTTGAGTTCTGCGTCACGAACATCTGTGGCACGGGAGCGACTTTCGTCACAATCATGGGGCTCACATTGACGCCAGTTGTGGAGGTTGTTGCTGATGGAACTGGAGAGAAATTGGACACCAACACCGGATCACTCGGAACCAAGGTGTTGCGAACGGGTGAAGGTCGTGGAGGTGAAGTGAGGGATTGAGAGACAGGAGGAAGTCCAGGAGATAGAGACTCCTTGACATCCTCACCGATGCTAGACACCTGACTCATAGGGGAGTCCATCGAGGGGACGCTGTGGGGGGACAGGGTACCAAAGTCCTCATTGTCGGGCAACTCCAGGTTGTCAAAGTTTGGAATGTCCGTCATTTGCAGCAGATCTGCCGATACGCAAAAGATGATGAAACGCTTAGTAACAAAGATGAAAAACAAGGAATTTCTTACTCACCCTCATCTGAGATCTGACTGAAGTCAAATCCGTCCGCCCTGAAGGTATCAATGTCCATATCCATCTTCCCGAAGTTCATCCAATCACCCGGGTCTTCCATCATCGCGTGAGGCCGCTTTTTTTATCCGCGAGTGGTCTGTTTTCACCGTGAGAATCAGCTTATGTCCAAATTCAGCCAATAGCAGCCAAGAATTGAATCATACGATGTGACGTCACGAGGAATCTAACCTGCAATTGCGACAACACATCATCAGTCCGTATCATTTCACAGAGAAATAAGCATTAATAGGCAGATTATCGATGGGTAAACAATAACTTGATCGTTCACTTACAAGATCTAATCACTGGGACCTTCAATTGTGCATCCAAATAGATAATTTTTATCACTTTTGCGTCTTGTGAAATTCATTGCTGTTGCACTCTTGACGTTTACACCTCGTTTGACGTTTGGCGCGAGAATTTGGGACGCGGAGTGAGTGTCCCAAAAACGTGTAATTGGAAATTCACCACAAGTTAAAGATTTCCAACGCAGTTGCAAAATAAGAAACATTTCAAGAGTGCGTTTCATTTGAATGGTTCTAACTTTAACCAACTTCACAGTCAGACGTGGCAACATCGCAAGTCTTTTCTGACGTCTCGAATCTTCCTTCTTCATTTTCTTTTGGATTATGGCGGATTGCGCATGTGAAATAGTTCTTGTAAAGTCCTCTAATAAAATACAGCTTAAATCAGAGTGTGATTGATCTTAAAACAACCCTTTGAGATTCTGTAACCGATGAAGAGTTCCATTAGCAGCTTAGGTGGTACATTTTTGTTTATTACGAGCCGATTGTTTCTGTTGTTCCTGCGAAGGAAGATCTTTTGTTCAAAAAGCGTGTACTGCCGTGACTGTTACTGAATTCAAATCATATCTTGTGGAAAAAAGTGGTGAATATTCGTGACATGGCAAAAGCGAGGCGGCATTTCATCAGAAATGTGTTGTGATCCGTGGCTTCATTTGTCGATTCCCCCAAAAATGTTATTGCAAGCAATCTTCGTGTTGTCAGCTGTAAGTCTCGTGACGGGAGTGTTCATCAGGTTCTGGAGAAGACGCAACCGGCCCCCAAAGAGAGACTCACCCGTCAGACTCCTGATAGTCTTTGGTGCAGGTGGACATTCCTCCGAGTTGGCAGAAGTGATTAAGGGACTGGATCGGACGAGATATAATCCTCGGCTTTATGTCTCCGCCTACATGGACACCATCAGTCAACGGAGAGCCACAGAGATTGAACATCCCGACAAACCCAATTTTGAGGAAATTAAGCAGCCCCGGAGGGTCGGACAAAGCTACTTCACTTCCATCTTCACAACCCTTATTACTATTGGGAAATCCTTTCAAGTTGTGAGCTCATTTCATCCTGAACTTGTGATCTGCAACGGACCCGGAACCTGTGTCCCTATTTGCTTCATTGCATTTCTCTTCGATTGCCTAACCCCGTGGCGAGAACCCTGCCGAATCATATTCATAGAGAGCTTCTGTCGCGTCCAGACGCTCTCCTTGAGCGGGAAGATCCTCCGTTGGATAGTGGATCTCTTCGTAGTCCAATGGCCGAATCTCGAATCCAAATACAACGCCAAATATATTGGGAGACTTTTTTGAAACCTCAGCATAAAATTATTTATTAACAAGATATACAGATACTGGAAAGATCCCTCGCCCTGGAGTGTTAGTGCAGTTCCTAAGACAGTCAGGTGTCGTTTAGGATGTCTTTGAGGATGGTGCTGGAATTCCTTGGCGGTGACAGGGCTTGCAGGATGTTCTCCGACAGCAAAATGGGCTGAACTGGAGCAACTTCGGGACTCTTCACTGGAACTGGGGGCTTCGTGGTATTCCCGGTGTGGCTGATATTGAGCAAGGAAGCACCAGTTGGTGGTTGACGTGGCTGTGATTCTTTCTCCAGGAACTTCACGAAGGCCTGAGCCAATCCCTGAGTCTCATCTAAGAAAAAAAAATAGATTTGTAAAGAAATAAATTTTTCTTTTAAATTTTGAATTTTTGAACATTTGAATTCAACCCTTTTCAACCCAAGTTGAATGAAATTTTGAATTCAACCCTTTTCTTCCTACCTCCACTGGAATTTCCCCAATTTTGTGATGTTTTCATCCCGATCCTATCGGACTCCGTCTGATTAAAGTCCAACACTGCTGATATGAGTTTCAGAATCTGGGATTTATCCCCCTGATTAGGGGCTGACACGTATCCAATAACCAAATTCTTAATCAACGTCTTCTCCACTTTATCCGCTTGATTTGTCTCAGAATCTTGCATCTTTTTCTCCAACTTTAAACACTTTTCTTGGAGTTTTTGCACTGTAAATAGAGTATTTAGTTTACCTTTAAAACTCCTTATAATTTATAGTAATTATACAAAAAAATATACAAATAGAAATTATAAAGAATTAATAAAAAGAAAACCTTCGAGTTCTGGAGGCAAATTGCAGGTAAATAAAAGAGCATCAAAAATGCACTTCATGCAGATTGTAACGACTCTAGAAAGAGCATAACATAAGCACTGGTTATTGGTAAATTTGCACACCAGTACCTGATGTAATACTCAATCTAAAGGAGTCAGTGGAAAAATTAAAGAACGCAAAAAAAACACTGAAAAGGTGAAACAATTAAGGGGGAGGCGAGAAAAATAACACAACTATTTAGCATTCTCACTCAAAAATGCATTTAAAAGAGAAAAAGTTCACTATTAAAAAATATTTTCTCGATCTATTCATGCCACTTTCTTGGGTATTATATATTTTAGCTGTTATAAATGGTGGAATTGTTTAAAGTCTTTTTTTTCTTTTTCTTCTGCTCAAGACACAAGAAGAGTTGTGAAAAAATGGATACACGAAAGAACACTGAGTATTGAAATACATTCCTCCGAGACAAGCACAAAATAATGTTGGAAAACCAATTGAATCAACAAACAATTAAAATAATTGTATTAAAAAAAGAGACACAACAATCAAGCTCCTCGAAATGAGTCCACTGTATAAGAAACACTTGCTCAAACATTATATTTTCTTCTCTGAAAGATCTTATTTTTTTCTTTCTAAAAAAAAAAAAACAGGGTAAAAAATGTGAGGAACACACTTTGTTCTCACCCGTTTACACCCAGAGAAAAATGCGAAATAAAATTTGTACACGCACACAAATTTAGCATAAAACATTCTTAAAAGGGAAAGGATAAAAATAATAATTAAAAAAATTAAAACACAGCACAAAAACGACGAAAATGACGAGCACGGGGCAACCCCAATTTGCAACGTGTGTTCTCATCTTAAAATATGCGCACAGTTACAATTTGAGATTTACCTAAGCTCGCCAGGACAAAATGCAGCACAAAATAATAAAAAATGATGCTCTAACATAAAAAAGAATCGTCCAAAACTCTTAAAAACAGCACAAAATGCAACAAATCCACCACAAATGTGCATAAAATCATGTTTGTGAAATTTTTTGAAAAAATTTAAGTGCAAAATGTGCAAGAAAATCCACTCATAAAAAACACACACTATTAAAATCTAACCCTACTTTCATCTCAAAACGAAACAAAATGAAGTGTTGATCACAAGAAAATTAACCTAAAAGTTTGTGATGTGTTGGTGTTGAATGATGCAACCTTGATGTCACCGACATATTTATGTTTAAAACGCAATAAAAAATGTTGAAACAATTAAAAAACGAATATCGGCTGAAATTCCGGGGCTGCCAATGATATTTACCCAGAATTACCAACTGATATTTGCCTTTCAATTGCTACCCAAACATAATTGAATCAAAAAAGTTGTCTGTGTGTGAAAAAGGGGTTAAACCATAATCACTTTTTGCCAGATTCTCATCAGCATAATGGCGGTTAATTTTGGAGTGTTTGCATGCAAGATGGGAGGCACTGTGAAATAATACATAAACCATCACAAACCCGTACTTACTCTCTTCACGCTGAGCAGATAAATTAGTCTGACTCATTTCCAATTGATCAGATATCCGAGAAGCGGCCAGGAGACCTGTTTTGGCCTCTGACAGTTGATTCTGCAGAGATTTTACTTCATTTTGCACATTTTCAAGCGTCTTCTTCTCATCATCCAATTGTTTTCTGATCCTGAATGTTGTTGCTTCGATATCTCGATCTTTATCTGATGAAATAATTTGCAAATATGTCGTATTTTTGTTTCTAACCTAGAAAAGGGATGTGGGAAAACTAACCTCTCTGGAATTGCTCAAGTGCACATTGTAGGTTAATCAGAGCAGCTTGATTCTTCGATTCTCTATCTTCAGCTGCACTTAATTTCGATGATAGTTCATCTCGTTGTTGTGACAGGATCATATATTGGGCTTGAAGGGTTTCTGCATGCTGATTGGCTCGAATACTAGCGGAAAATACAAATTTTCGCTTGAGCTTATACTTCGGGAAATTTGTTTTTACTCATAATTATTTTCTGAATATGAAAGAGATTTCAAGGAAAAACTTGAGGAAACTAGTGTACAAAATGAAAAACCTTGGATAACTTAAAAATATTTGTGTTATTTTTAACACAAAACCGTTTAGGGGTAAATTGAACATCATTACTATTCGCAGCCCCTCTCTCCCCTAATTGAATAATTACGCTTTAAACTGAGCTTTTAATGAAAAATCTTCGAAGAGCTCAAAGATCAAATCTTTGAAACACTCTTTTCTCTGAGTGTTTCCACTTTATCTGCCTCCCAAAAAAAAAATCATCCCCATTTCCGTGTTGACTCACGCACGCAAAAATGCGCGAAATCATGAGATAAGCCAATATGACTCAATATTTACCTGGCTGATGTGTAAGCGGTGCTGGATTTCTGCGCCTCTTGCTCTAGGAGTGTCAGCATGTTCTTGTACTCCTCCGTCTGTCGCTGCAACTCCACCATTTGCGTGGTTTGATCCTCCTCCACCGTCAGCAGATGCTGTCTGAGTCTGTCGCAGTCCTTCTGGAGGTTCATCTTCTCCTCCTGCAATTCTAGTTTCTCCTTGGTCAGGAGTTTCACTGTTTGCTGCTCCGCGAGGAGAGAATTGGTCAGCAGATTGGATTTCTCCTTCAGACATTCAATCTGATCTGGCAATTTCTCCAACTCAGATATCCTCAGCAGAGTCGTTTGACTCTCTTGGATTATTTTCTGGAGTTCTGGACATTTTTCACAAGCGACAGATTTAGTCATTTCCTGCTGGAGAAGTTGACTCAGTCGCTGGATTTCTGCATGATACTGAACACTCTCGTTGTGTTTAACAGTGACGAGATTGATGAGGTCATTCTTCTCCTTGGTCAGCTCCTCGACACTCCTTGATAGTTTCTCCAACTCCTCCAACTGAGATTTCCCTTCGTCCACTTTCAATTCTGTCAATTCAAATTGCAAATTGGACTTTTCATTCTCCAAAGTAACAATTGATGCTTTAAGCTCATTGATTTTCTCCGCCATTTGACTGCCCTCACTCTCTAATTGATTGATCTTCCGGAGAGTCTCGCCAAGTTGATTTTCTCTCTCATCCAGACGCTCATTGAGTGTTTGACAATCATTCTCAAGCTCCCGATTGATAGCATTGCATTCCTCCAGTTGCTTCTCCAGCATCGCAACGGACTCCTCACTGTTCTCCTGAATGGTCTCCAACTTCCCGGACTTGATCTCCTCCAGATCACTCATGAGAATCTCATTATTCTTCATCAATTCACTGCATTCGATCTCGTAGTGCATCAAATCCGCCTGGATGGTTTGTTTCTCATGTTCCAGTCTCTTCATCTCCTCCTTCTGCTGATTGATGCCCCCGTAAGCCTCAGTGAGTCTCTTCTCGACAGCTTCCAATTTATATTTTGTGTCCTGATTGTCTCGCAGAAAGTCCTCCAGCGCCTTCACAACATCATCTCCAGCCGCCTTCCCGAAACTCTTGAGGAGATCGGAAATTGTGGAGGAGGAAATCTTAGCGTCTCCAACATCAACACTCGTGCTGTTGATCCTGGACTGAAGATCAATGATCTGTCGCTGGAGATTATTATTGTCCTCGGAAATGCGTTCATTGTCCAGATTTTGCTGCTCCCTGAAGCCATGGAACTCTCTCTGGAGATTCAAATCATCCTCTTGCAGCGCAATAAAGTCCTGCTCAATTTGTCTCTTCTCAATTTTCACCTCTTCCCAGCACTTTGTCACTTCCTCGAGTTTTTCCTCCAAACCCCGAAGATTCATCCTAGAAGTCTCCATTTCCTCCTCCTGGCATCGATATTTCTCTTTTAGATCATTAAACTCCCGCTGGAGGGTCAAATCATCCTCCTGAAGTGCCACAAAATCCTCACTGAGTTGTTTCTTCTCAATCTGGAGACTTTCCAATTGACTCTGGAAGTCCTTTAAGGAGTTCTCCGCCATCTCAAGGGATTGTTGAGACTGCTTGAGCTCTTCCTCGAGGAGAGGAAATTTCTTCTTCATGTCCTGAAACTCCTGATTCTCAAGCTTCTGCGAATCCGTGGAGTTCTTCCTCAGCTCATGCATGGATTCTTGGAAGGCGAGGAACTCCTGCTGAAGAGCTTCCTTCTCCAGTTGCTCCCTCTCGAGTTGTTCACTCAATTCCACAACCTTCTCCTTGATCTCTGTGCAATAACTGGAGGATTTCTGGACATCCTCCTCAAGACATTGGATCTTTTCAGTTAATTGTTTAACTGTGCTGGATTCATTTTCTCTCTCATCCTTCATCTTCACGAAGAAGTCCTGGAATTCATGCTGAAGCTTCTCCTTTTCGGCCATCATGGCCTTCAATTCCTCATTTTTCACCTCCATCGACGCCACAAGTTCGACATTCTCACAAACAGCCCTCCTCAGTTCCGTGTTCAGCGCCTCCATTTGATTCTTCGCAGTCACTCCCTCCTGAACTCCCGCCACATAAGCACTCTCCACCTTCTCATGTTTTGCCGTCAATTCGGCCAGATCCTTCTTCATCTTTGCCAAAAGCTCAGCAGATGATTTCACCTCCGTGAGCTTCTCCTGGAGTTGATTCTTTTGCGTCAGGAGATTCTCAACAATCACCGAATGTTGCTTATCCAACTCCTCAATATTCTCATTTAAATCCCGATTTTCCCCCGTTAATTGTTTCACCTTCTCACTCAGCAGAGCATTCTCGAGATTTGCCTTCTTCAGCTTCGACTCCATCTCGTCAAATCTCTTCTGGTGTCGCTCATGAGAATCCGTGTCGCTGACTTGATCCAACGGAATGATGGTCAAGTCACCGCCGGATGGAGACTTGGAGAGGATCTCCTCATTCTTGGAGGACGAGGAGGATGTGTTGTTGTCGGCCTCCCAAAACCAACTGTCGTCAATTGAGGCATTGGGCTCTTGAGGAGTCTGGAAAGGGAGAGAATGACGCATTTTTACAATTTGCAAGGTTTCAGAAAAAAAATTCCTGGTAGTTAGGGCGGTTAGGGCTGATAAAAATTCAAAATTATAGGAAGAGATCAAAATGGAATAGAGGGTAGTAGGTATCTCATATGCTGAGGCTATTGGATACATTACTCCAATCAACCCCACCATACATCACAACCTACTAGCGCTTCGTCTTTGCTATTTAACTACCAAAAAGTTAAAAATTGGGGAATTTTACATGGAAAGTACTAGATAGGGGAGATGAGGGAAGTTTCATATAGCCTATGTCCCAACCTGATGTGCCATCTATACACATATCAAACTTCAGTCAGTTCGGTAAAATGGCTATAGATCGGAAACTATGAACAGTTAAGGAATAGACAATTAAAACGAAAGTTTAAGCAAAATATGATTTGAACCGGTTTATCTAAATTTCGGGTTTATGTAAAAACTTGCCATATACTTCGTTGAAATTGATCAATTTTTTACGAGATATTAAATTTTTCATTTTGACTTCAGCGCCACTAAGCGATGGTTGCATGAACTTCCAATGTTTCAAAGAAATGATAAATTTAGCGATGAATATAATGGGAGATACAAAATAAAATTTCAAATTTAAAGTGGTTAATCTTATCTTCAGGTTAATGTGCAGACTTAACTCATACATTTTTGGAAAGGTCCCGACCCCGACTACAACATATTATAATTTCAAGAAAATTGATCAGTTTTTTTCAAAGATATTCCAAAAAGAATATTTCAACACTACTCAATATGGCGGATGGATGAGTGGGGAGGTTGACTATAGCGTCATCTTGCAATTTACTCCCAATTATGTATCTTTGCCGAAAACCGCAAGTCTCTATCTAAAACGGTTCTCTCGCTATAAGGATTCTCTGGCGGGATCATCAAATTCACCCAAAAGTTGTTTAAAATCTTTAAAATTTAGTTTATTTATGCTGACTTTCAAGGGAATTTTCTTTCTGAAAGATAAATCATGTAGAAAATTGGGAAGATCAGCTCAGAAACTTGCATTTTTCCCGGGCAAATCTATTAATGATTATGCTCATAGATGATAATCTGTGGCAATGCATAAAATCCATAAAATTTCTGATTTATTGTTGAAGCTAAATAACCAACTTGAATATCAGAAGCTGCTAAAGTATAGACACATTGACGTCTCATTGGCATGGGAATTATGTATATGCTGGTGGAAGGGTGTAAAGAGTAATTTTAATTATTTTAAATGCGAGATAGAGAGGAGGAAAAAAAAATTAACACCACATGAAGGTGCCTGACGTGGTCTTTCTCTCTCCGTCCCATTCTTATTCACTTGAGTTGGAATTGTGGGAATTTTTTCCGATATGAATTTTTCTCTAACTGGCGATACCTACCAGCTATTGAAAAGTTTATTTATGGGCCAATGTGTGTGGAAGGTGATGAAGAGAGCTTGGAAAAATGTATTAACAATACTATCTATTATATTCAACGATACCTATGTTTTTTTTTCCTTGTCTGTGCCGATGTGCCAATATGTGAAAAGAAGTGGCTCTCAAAAACACTCTCTTGTTTGCATATATTTGCCTGTCTATATGTGTTTGAGAGATTTTTTTTTATCTAAATGGTGTTGCATTTCTATATTTTATTATTTAGAAAAATCATATTTATGAATTTTAATGTTTCTGCCTCTGGAGTGCAAATTAAAATGAGTCCTCATAATGTTGATGGGGAGAACTTTTGCTTATGTTCTAGCCCGCATTCTCCTATTGTTTATTGATTCTGTGGCCCCGATGAAGTCACGTTGGGGTATTGTGGAATCTTCATTATGAAAATATTTGTGTATTTTGCAGAAACTGACGAGAAAATGTCCACCAAAGAGTCACACAATTACTTAGTTCTAAACATTTACAAAAGGGGTTTTTCTTTCTCATATAAGAAGGGCGGTAGCAAAATTGGAGAGAGGATCAATGAAGATCGCATTTGAGGCCATACGTTTAAATGTCATTTAAATTTATACATTTTGCCCCAGTCAATTTTGCCATTCAGATATTTTTAATACATAAACATAGCCGTGGAGACAATTTGAAATGCATATTGACCATTTTTTTCCTCACCACTTCTATATCACTCTTTCATGTTAGAGAAGGAGCAATATTGTCACTGGGTGGAAAAGCGTATGGAAATAATAAAGTGAGAACCTCTTGTATACACAATATTTGAATACATTGACAGTGATTGTAGAATTTTTTCTGGGAATTGGCGATGAAGTGTTTCTCTCTCTCTCACTCCTCACAGACTCTTATGCATTTGAAAAAAGCATAATTTGATGCACACGTTATGCAATCAGATGCACGACACTTTTTTCTTGCTGTGTCGCTAGAAAACGGAGGGAAAAAAGAGAGAGAATTGTTGAATCTCTCAACTTGTAACATCAATTTGAGGAGCTTTTGAAGAAAAATTTATTGCTACATCCCACCTTTTATTGCCGGCAGACTTTTCTGTAAACTTCCGTTCAGACAGAAGAAAAAAAAAACGAGAAGAAATCGTCAACCAGAATTTACATCATTCTCGGGTCTTTGCGATGTAATTGCATTGTTAGATAAATAAACTGTCTGTTTTATTGAGTTCGAACCCAATATGTATGTTTATTTTGCAAGAAGGTCAAGCAAAGAAGCTTAAGAGCAGATGAGCTCGTAGAATATTGAAGTAATTAACGATCAGATTAAATCTCACCCATATTCTTCAAACTCATACCAGATTGCAATTAATTAGTGAATGAACGCTCGACCTCAGGCTAAATCCGCTAGTAATTCATAGATTATTCTCTCATAGGCGATTACACGCAAAAATTGATTGACGGGATGAAGAAACAAGAGGGGAATAATTGGCGAATATATTGGACTATATACGAATAGTAGAAATATTTGCAAATATTCCGAGTAATTAGCGAATATCCGCAAATATTTTGAAAAATTTCTGCTTTTTTGTCAGAAACTCAGAAAATTTCTAATATTTAAAAATTAAAGGCAAAGAAATTTTCTGATTTTAACCCGTTCTTTCCAAAGTTAAATATCTTCAAGTAAAAACTGAAGCAGTGATTGTTTTTCGCTTTTCATGATTTTTCTAAAGATTTTTAATGTTTTTTATTGCTTCCCTCAAACTCTTATATAAAAAGGAACAGTTTGAGCAATTGGCTTCTAATTATTACCCTTTTTTAAACAATTTCTTAAAACCTCAAACGTTAAGTTAGCCGTCAGTTGTAATTTTTTTCTCATTGAACTTTCCTTAATTGTTGCGAAAAATTCCACAGCGCTTTATTTTCCACCATTATGTCATTTGTTCTTGCTGTTTTTTCTTCTTTCCATCTAAATATATTAGTAAATTAGACGTCACATGACAAAATTACATGATATCATATCCAAGCGAGAGTGCGCGTTGACTTTCTGGTGGGAAAAGACAATTGATGTGTAATTTGCAATACATATTGTAATAATAATATAGTGAAATTTCTCATTGCATTAGGAACACGCCAAAGAATCAAACACATTACTTTTATATGTCGTCAAGGTAAATGCCGTAAATTTTGCGTTATTGTGTGTCATCGCAGAACGGGTCAGAAATCACACACATGAAATTGTCTCCAAAGAGATCAACATAGGAAAACAATTAAAAAACGAGAGGAAAGAGTTTTGTAATGTTGTTTCTTTTTTCTATTTTTTTTTTGAAAAGAATTGTAATAATTTGAGAGTCGAAAAAAATGTATTGTTCTTGCAATTTCGAAGACAAAAAAATTTCTATATATTCTCAGACGATTGAAATATTGTGAATTATACAAGAATAAAAATATGTGTGTGCATTGAATTTCACCTTGTAATCATTTTCAAACTTCTCTCTGTCTCGCACATACAATCCGCGATGACCGGACACTCCCCCGCCGCGGCTTTTTTGACGATCATCTCTCCCACCTGATCTCTCTCTGTTTTTCTGCACGGCCTGTGTGCTCATAGATATTACCCATTATCCCTCATCCACGCTATAATTTCACATTATCACTCACGCAATGTATTTAGAACTTGAATGTGCACAGAGTTTGAGATCAAATACAACAGCGGTGACTCTCAATGACTTTTTTCCTCTCGCGCACGTATACGGTTTATGCAACAGATGATGGGCATGGATTTCCCTTTTATGTGATATTCATTCATGTTCACAGTTTTTTCTTTCTCTATCTTGTTTCAGTTGTGGAAAAACTTGCCGATGATTTGGTGAGTGAATTTAATTCAATGTTTTTACTTCTAACCGAAATAGAACGTTCTGTACCCAAAATCGAATGAGGTTTAATTAGGTTTAAAGAAATCAGTAAAAATGAACATTGATTTTAGACATTTAAAATTATCGTAAAGGTAGATTTTCTCCTCACAAAAATTAGCTTAAAATATTTGAACAAAGTATTTCTTTAATAAAGAATAAGTTTTAAGTTAGATTGAGGCATCAGGCTATAGGGAAGCCCTAAGTTTTAAGCTAAACTTAATCTAGCCTTACTGAGTTATCACACGAGGAATTTAACGCAAGAATTTATTGCATCGACGCAATAACTCAGCGAAAAAGTGTGTTCCTCTTATCTGATTTACATTGGTTAGAAGGGGACAAAAAACTGAGCGATTATTGCGTTCTAAGAACACAAAATTAGCTCATTGTATTACGTTTCTTTGTCTCTTTCTAACCAATGTAAATCAGATGAGAGGAAGACACTTTTTCGCCCAGTTATTGCGTCGATGCAATAAATTCTTGCGTCAAATTCCTCGTGTGATAACTCTCTTAAGATTTAAGTTAGATTTAAGCGAGCCATAAATTTTAAAGTTAGACTTTAGCTTTATGTCAGCCTTAAGTCAGTCTTGAACTTTAGACTAGTATTCAGGCTTGCCTCATGGTAGATCCACATTATCAAATTAGCATCAAATATTTAAGCAAAATGTTTTTTTTTTTAATCAGAATACGCCTTAAGTTTAAAGCCAGCCCTAAACTTAAAGCTAGCCTGACTTCACGCCAGTCTTACGACTTCTTAAAGCTAACCTTAAGCTTAAAGTCAACCTTAAAGCTGACTTAAAACACAAGTCTGACTCAATAATCTTGTAGAAATATTTGAAGCTAATTTTATAGTGCGGATTTACCTTATAACCGTATCGAAAAAATCGATTTTATTACAGGTTTTCAAAAACGGATTAATTTCTTCAAATTCCTGAAATACTTTTGAACTTAAATTTTAACTTCTAGAATGTTTTATCACCCTTTACAAAAAAGTCTTACGACCTTTTTTTAAAAAAAAAAAAGCTTCCTCCCTATCCAAAGCCCCTGTGTATGCAACTTTCTTTCGGAGTAATGTGACGCAAGACGCCATGTTTTTACCTATTCGACCCATTCGAAAAGTGTAGCATTTAATGTGTAATTGAATTGTCATGTTTCACACCCAAGAGGTGGCCCAGCAACAGTCAAAAGAAAAAAAAAGATACAAGAAGGTGACGAGAAGAGAAAATATCATCCTCTCCTTCGCTTGAGGGTTTCTCAAGACCTAAAGTGCTAATCAGCGAAAATGAAAATTACACTTGACCAATACACAAATACCCAAGAGTGCATTTCTCTCTTTCATGGATGAGGTTTTTGTATAGTCAGAGGGAGATCTCTCAAGAGTCATAAGTACCCAATAACTCAAATGCGATTTACTGGGCGGCGGAGGGGCGTCCGTTTTGAATTTATGCTGCGGAGACCCCCCAATGACTTTGTAAGAAGTATTTTCATCAGACGCTTGATTCTTATTATATAGGATCTCTTGGGCTCTGCAGAGAACGTGTGGCAATTAATAATTGTTAGCACATTCGTAGATAAACAAGTAGCATTATGCAAATTGCTGTGTACCGTTCAAAATTGGACTTTTTTATTTTTCAATGTAGGTAATATACCTCAACACCTCGCCCAGCAATAATTCCCTCTATATACGGATAACTGGAGGTTGTGGATGGAAGATCAATGAATTGGAGAAAATATTGTTTCAATATTTGATCTCTAAATATCAGTTGGCAATTCCAGACAACAATTTGTCTTATTCTTCATTTTAATTTTCATCATCGTGCTCATTAAAAAGCTCGCAGATCCCTTACTTCGCGAATGATCAAACATTCATCATAAGCAGTTTGGCAAATAGGCGTGAAATTGAGACATCAAAGAGACTTTTGCACAAGTTTCCATCCACTGACTTCGTATGGATAGAATTCGACAAAAGCTCTCCAATAATGGTGAAAGTGTCACCCAGTTTTCGCGATCACCATGTTTTAAATTCTATTTTTGACGATTTCTCAACACCTCTCTTAAATGAGTGATATCAAACTTTGAACGTCACTCCTTTTTCAACAAATAAATTACAAAACATGGAAGTATGATTTCACTCCCAACTATACAATATCGTGGCAAACAGACTGACACACTTTTAATCGTGAGGCACTTTTTTGCGGAAAAAGCTCAATGAGATAAAAAAAAATGTGCGAAGCTAAAAAAAACCTCTGTAATTGACTAATGAACGACAATTTCTTAATTAAGATAGCAAAGTGAGAAAAATTAACGCAAAAAAGTACGACGTCGTTAAACCGAAGAGCTTTTCTTAAACTCTTTTTTATCCCCTCTTATATATAGATATTTCTTTTAAATATAACAGGGCTTAAAGATTTTTCTCCTATTTGTACATGAGATTAACTGATATAAGCGGGAAGGGGTTTTTTCTTTTTAAAGTGAAATACTGAGAAAATTAAACAAAAACACCGTCTAAATTGGTGGTTGACAAAGAAATTATTATGTTAAGAGTTGAAAGAGGAATTATACTCATGGAGAAAAAAAATAGTGTCACAAAACTCAATTTCTTTTGCTCTTTCCTGCCTTCGAACAAATTCTCGTTGCTTTATCGCATTAGGCAAACAATAAAATTTTTATTATAGTTTGATAAGGATTTAATGTTTCAAACAAAATGCTCACACACAATAGTGAAAAGTTGTTACCATTCCTCAATGGAAAAAAATGCTCTCATGCAGAGCTTCACACTCAGAGAAAAAAGTATTCATTTAGAAGTGAAGAAAAAAAGCAGGATTCTTAGATGTCGCCACTAGTCGTTGATTGATTAGAAAACGCGCGAAAATAACTTTTTACTTAACCTAAAGACACACCTTCGAGGACATTTCTCCTGACAAAAGAAAGACCAAATCTTAATAATAAAAAAAAGCATTTTACCGACACCCACGAACCACACAAATAAGATGGAGATTCACTAATACCTCTAAAAGTGTAATTTTATTTTACGATTTCTACAAACAAAAGCTGGCGCGTCTTTTTCGTTTCTCTGAAAACCATACCTTTCGTCAAAAAAAAACATATAGGCTCGCGCGAGATACCACAATCTTCAACCACTTTGTGCCATCATGCTTCAAGTGAGATGAATTCTGTGTGCAACGAGAAACATTAATGCGTTTCTCACTTTTTTTGTGTTATGAACACCTCTTGTTCTCTTCGGGAAAAAAGTCATTTACGCATGTTTTCGGAGAATTTAACAGTCTCTTTTTCTCAACTTTGATGGGTTTTCGGGTGGAGGAGACATGTGAGACCTAAATATGCCAAGAGTCAAACTTTAATGCTGAACACGTAAAAATTACGACAATGAGATTTTGTTACTTCATAAAAAAACATTATGGAGTCACATAAACACCTTAAAATACCTTATTAAGCAATTTTCTCATGAGTTTGACACTTGTCACACTGACGTTGTCAAACTGACAGCTGTCACATTGACACTGTTTTTGCGATATAATTTCTCTGAGTGTATTTTTGCAAATGTGGAAATATTATTTCCTACATCATGTATATTATGGTTCTTGAAGCCGCCCAGAAAAATGTGTCACGATAAATAAGGAGGAAATATAGAAGAATATTTACACACAATTAGAGTAAATATGTAATTTACACTTGGCGATTTTTACGACCACGTCAAATTGTCTCCACCAGCTTGTCTCACATTGGCAGAACACAATGAAATCGTTATCGTTTTTCCCTCCCAACAAATTAATATTGTTTCACATTTTTTTTTACTTCATACATCACGGCTATATTTGCAACCACGTACCGCTTTACAGCTTTAGCGATAATAGAAAATTTTTGCACTCATTCCAAAAGAGTCGCTTTATTCCAACCAACTGTTAAAACTTGCAACATTGATAGGCAAATGAATGCAATTTTAGCGATATTTTCTGCGAGAATGGCGTTTGCCTCTGCCATTTTCATATTGGCCAAAGAATAAAATATAAAATGCAATAAAAGATTTTACAATTATACTGCACAAGAGTGAAAACCACAATTTTACGAGGCGCAAATAACTTCTTTTTTTTTGTCTCTGCATAATTCTCTTTAATTTCGCATTGCACGAGGCGCGCAAACAAAATTTAAGTCATCAGACGAGGTTCACACAAAATCAACTCCATCTAGCGGATAAATAGATTTTAATCTAAATCGGGACCATTTTCCTGGACTAAATCTCATCAATTTTCTCCGTTACACACTTCAGCAACACTCAATAGTGTCCGAAAATCTCTCGATTGTAATCTGCGGGTAAAAAAAAGCTCTCCGTGAAGCTCTACTGACCAGCCAACAATTTTTTTTTTCGTTGTTGTTGTTAAACATTGGTCAACGCAATCACATCAATTGCTAACTTCTCTTCATGTTTTATTGGTGTACCTTATATGAAAAAAGTGCTCATTTCTGCGTTGGAATGAATAATTTCACGATTCAATTGGGGAGTTTGTAATATTCATAATTTCTAACAATTTCACCAAAATTATAATGCAGTTATGTTCAAAAGAGAGTTCTCTATCCCCAGGAAAAGGTCTGCGAGTAGAGCAAAAAGGTGAACCCGCAACGTTTGAAAAATATTAATAGAAATGGTGCCAATAATTAGTTCCATCACATTATCATAATCATCGTAATCAGTGTCACCCTGTTTATTTCACGTAAAAAAAAAACAAGTTTTTCATCCATGAAAGCCCCCCAAAATGCGCCTCTCTTTTTTTGCTGTAAGGGATTTTACTGTATCGAGACACTTCCGAAAATCATTTTCAATCAGGCTTTTTATATTCACGTGAAAATGGGAAAATAATAGACAATGCAGAAAGTGAATTTACTTGAGTTATTCAATAATTAATTATTGCAGGGATGAGCAGAAGTCGGTTGACTTCACTCAAAATTTTGCATTTGACGTCATGCAAGTTTCTGGCAGGCTTACCAGTGAATTTGTTCTGAAAGGACGAAAAGGCTAAAATAATCTCAATCGTAGTTGAATTTTCCCCCATTTTTACATAAAACCCAACAGGAAATCATATCTTTGAGACTTTGTGGGGGCCCTTTTGTTCGCCAGAGTGAATTTTTGTAGAATTTTATGTTAAATTTTAGCAAAAAATGGGGTTACCAGGCGATACTGGTAATTGGCATGTCATTTAGTTTGACGTAAAATTCCTTTGTCAGTTCACAGTTAAAAAAGGAATAAAAAAAGTATTTTAAATGGAATAAATCATAAAAATTACAATAAAAATTATTTAAATTCGAATAAAACTCAGAAAAATATGAAATTTGCATGTTTTCGTAATTATCATCTTGTTTTTTTTTTAATATAATTAAGTGTTTTTTTTATCTTAACCCTTTAAAAATTAAACCACTTTAATTTCTTTCAAAACTCCTAAATTAATTAAACCACCATTATTTCATCACAAATTGTCGTAAAAGTTTTGCAATTGCTCCCTTCTTTTTCAACCTTACAAGAACTCTCTTAACAAGCTTAGAAAAAAAACAGAGATTTGGTCCCGGGGAGGTCTTACCACAAGAGTCACAGACAACAAGAGAAAACCACCGAGAAAAAAAAACAATAAAATAGTGAAATAAAAAGAGCAATTTTCATCGTCACGTCCACACCATTCTAAAAGTCTCTCTGTGTTTGGTGTCTCAACTTCTTAATACTCAATGGGTTTTGGAATAAAGTGTGATCTTGTGACCTGTGTAAACTTGCAAATAAACTATTAATTAATTTTTTTACGTGTGCGTCCTTCCCCAAAAACAGAAACTCCTATTTCGTATACAAGCTTCATTCTTATGTCACTTTGTGTTTCTTCAAAGTCTTTTATTCTAACTTTGGTCACAGACTTTGTAAGAAAATAAATTCTTTCACTCACGTTCGATCTTTCAATTGTGTAAACTTGGCACTTTTGTATACAAGAATTCCCCCCATTGAGGGGCGTTTCAAATTCACCCAAGAACAAAACTAAAAAATGATCGTGAGAATTGGAAAGACTTTCTGAACTTATTTCCTCAATATAAAAAAAAAATGTTTCCCTCCAGAAATAAACGAGACGCAATTAAAACTCTTTATGATAAGAGATGATGAAATATTTCCGCGGACTTTAAAACTCTAAACGACACTTGATATTTTATTGAGAGAAGAAATACAAGTGAAAATTCATAGATTATCGCAAATAATTAACACCTCTGCATGATTTTTCTGCTAAATTTCAATCATTACTAGACGCACCAAAATCGAGAAATATCAGTGAAATGTAATATCTTGGATGTCAAAAAAAAACTTGAGATAAAGAAAAGATTTATCACACACCTTTTAATCAATTTGAGATGATCTTCTCGCGATCACAACTTTTGATATGTCCGGGGGGGCAAAGGCCAGAGCCAGGGGTTTCTGTCTCCCTGGGCTTTGGGGGACTATAGTTGGGGGGATCAGAAAATCCACGTCTTCACTTTGCTAGGTACTCGGAACAACTAAATGTTGTAACTTCCAGCTAAACCATTTGTGTGCTTCTCAGCGTGTTCCACAATTTTCAGTCTCACTCTCGCATGTGGCTTTTTTGCATCTCCCTCAACACCTCTCTTTCATTCACCTAATATTATTCACATACTGCAGTCGTCGACATATTTAAACAAGCCTCAAGAACTTAAGTAAAAAAAAACCTCTACACATTTCGCTGATAAAGGAAATTGAGTTATTAGGTTCTCGAAAAAGTAAATCAACTTTTTAATCTCAATTTTTTAAACTTTAAAAATAAGTGAAAATAAATTTGTCATTTTCGCGTGCGCTACTTCATTAAACTGCGCACACAAGATGTTTTGTGCGGCCATCCCAAGTAAAAGAGTAAAAAAAATTGACGCTCAAGAGTCTTGACCATAAATGTCGTTTATTTAAATTTTATGTACACAGCAATATTACCACGTAGTGAATGAAAAATTACAAAATTGTCCGACAAACATTTTAAAGCATTTTTCCATATGCTTTTCTACTCTCTCGTGCGCGGAATTTCGCTGACAAACAAAATTTATTTGAATAAAAACTGAAAAAAGGTATATGGACGCCATCTTTGAACCACTAATTCTTCTTCTTTCCCGCTTTTGTGTCATTTAACTGAGAAAATTGAAGAAAACCTTCACATTTCTATAATTTTCACACAGAATGAGGGTAAAAATCAATCATATTGATAAAATGTGATGTATGGGAAAGTTGTGAAGGGTTTGCCATAGACATGAAAAATAATTAGGAGCCTTTGATGGGCATTTTTCCCCCAACCAAAGTGAAAGAGAGACCGCATGTTTTTCCCACCAAATAATTATTGCTTTTTCGATTGATTACCCACCTCTTACAATCAGTTTAATTAAATTGATAAGAGATATTGACGAACACGTTATGATATACACATGACATTTTATCGGGCTCCCATATCGAGTTGAGAATTCAATTGGGTCCAAATACAACTATACTATAACTGTACAGGGATTCTTTATGAGTTAGTATAGTTGTTTATGGAACAATCGAATTGTAAAATATCGTATAGTGGAATAAAATTCAGAAAAAATCCCAGGTCAGAGGTTATAAGTTGAAATTTAGGGATTTTTTCTTCATTTTTCTAAATTCTAAAATACCTTTTTTTCAACACAAAGAAAAATGCCTGTCTCGCTTTATTATTTACATTTAAACAAACGCCCGGAAAAAGGTGATTGTTGTTGGTTTAGGACGCGAAGTGATCCAACGAGATGAACCACAATCAGTCGCGCCTTGTCTGGAGACTCTCTCTCTCATCTCTTATGGGCCCATTGAGGTTCTTGCACTTCTTGCTCCGAGACACCTTTTATCACCCATTTTTAATAAAACACACAACTTCCTCTCTTGGTCTCTCGCACACCGTTAAAAAAGTGCCCCGTGAGACATCTAATTTCCACTTCGACAAAAAAAAATATCACCCATATTCGTTGGTGAACTTTTACATGGAGAGCGCCTCTACGTGGCGCAGTGATGTGTGAGGGCAGAGATAAGAGCACCCAATGAACAAATTGTTGATTAACTGAAGCAGAAAAAGAGTCCACGTAAGACTCACCAATTCCTGGGGCCTGAATTTTGATTTGGGGACTTTTGAGCATTCTATTTTATATTTTTGCATAAAGACACGTTTTCTAATCTTTTGAATTGGAAATTGTTGCTCGCGCGTGAGTCACCCAAATGGCGAGAATTTATGAAAGTTTTCTGACCCTTGTACGGGCAGTTGTAAAAATATCATGGGCAAAGACATTTCAGTGACAAAAATGTGGCATTTTCGGTGTGTCGCAGGAAGGAAGTCGCTCAAAATGTTCAACATACACACATTTTTTTTCTTTTTTTCTTTCTTTTTCTTCAAACGCGAGAGAGTTGGATTATTTGCTCTGGAAAAACACCCATACACTTGAACTCTGGCGTCTTCCAGAATGAATTGAGACACTAAAAGTTTGACAAACTTATACACAATTTCTTATCTCAATCTTGCTTTTCCTCTACCTATTTTTTTTTTCATTATTTATTCCGCTATGACACCCTCCTGGGATGGAGAAATGAATCAAATGACGCAACGATAGGTGTGATATTTTGGCCAATAAGGCCTTCCTGTTCGCGACTCGTCACATCTTCAAATAGGATGATGAAATGTGGATTTGTTGATATAGAAAAGAAATTGAGGTGAATGAGAGGAAAAAAGCCGACAAAGTTATTTAGTTGCTCAAGAATATAATGGTTTCTCAACTAGAATTAGCAAACAAGTGATTGTAGGGAGTACCTACCTAAAACACATATAAGGCTGTCAACTTCATTTAAAATGATCAAAAATTAACCCAGCTTTATCGTAAAGCTTTATAACGTAAAGAAATAAAAGGGAATCAGAGATAATTTTGAAAGAATCTGTGAAAATCCAGGAAATTGAACAAAATACGAAAATTTTTAAGACGAAAATTAAGCTGGCTACCTCACGATGTATTATATTTAACACATAAATGTTTTTTTTGTTAATTTTCCTGAAAATAGATACTTTTCGGGAAATTTCTAGCTGAGATCTATATGAAAAACCATACAGGGTCACTAAAAATTCTTGCGTGAAGTCATGGGTTAATAGATTTCTTGTTTTTGGACAGAAATGGCCACAAAAAGTTAAGCATTCTTGTCAAATTTCTAATAAAAAGATCTTTTACAAGTTAAAAGAAAAACTTAGGAATAAACTGGCAACTTACTCAGCAACTCCACAAAAACTTTGCGTCACAACTTAAACTCATTCGATGACTCAATCATTCTTAAAATATTCACTTTTATTAAAATATTCTTATCACACTTTCACCCCTTCTAACAAGGAGTTCCCAAAAAAGACACTTCAGCCGCCAATGAGCAGGAAGAAGGGCTTTTTTATGGAAATATCTAACTTTCATGGAGGTGATTAAATGCAAAAAATATAAAAGGGAGTCACCTGGCTCTGTGAGAAGAGAAAGGTGGCTACAAAGTGAGCTCAACTGGATGGCTTGTGGGACGATTGGTGAAGAGTTGTGAACAATTAGCATAGGTGGTCGCTCTTTTATATCCCATCACACTCTATGCAAATCACCTACCCCCATTCTTGTTCATGTCATCAGTCATGGAACCATAGCAACATAGATAGTGGATTGATAAACGGCAAAAAAGACTATTTATGTGCGTCTCATCATCTTTTTCCTTGCTCACCGATCCGCTCAAGTAGTTGCTTGATAACAACGAAAATTCTGCCATTTTAATTAGCACACAATTACATGTCAGTAATTGAAGTGAAAACTTATTGTTGCCCCTTGTTCAAAAACAGTTTATTTAATAAAAAAGACAAACACAGGATTTGATCATAAAAATTTAGCATAAATTTGCAAAAGATTTTATTAAAAAATCCTTCAAATTTATGGCTGCACCGAAATTCGTTCAAATAAACTTCTAATCACATCAATTTCCATTTGATATCGCGACACGATAGAGAATTTCATGTGAAAATGTGGATAAAATGAGGCATATTGCGAGGCCCTCGTGGAAAACGCACACTCTCATATATTATGAGAAAATATGGTTGATGATAAAAAGAGGAGTTGAATGTAAATATTGGATATAAACCACACGATCGCCGATAAGAATTCTTTTTCTCCCCCTAAAGTACACAAAATTTTTCTGATAAATTCCCTTCCAATTCTGCTCTTATCAAATAATCAATATATGATATTGAGGCGGTTGAACAGGGAGCAAAAACGGCAAAAACAGCCAGAATAGATAGATTTGTGACTATTTTCTGGGACACTATCAAAATGGGAAATATTTTAAAGGGGAGAATTGGAGATAGAAATATTTGCCTTCATTGAACGAGTAGAAGGAATTGTTTAATATTTGATTCTAATTGAATATAATTCATGATTTTGCATTTTTTGATGTTAGCTAGATGCTTTTCTAAGGGAGTTATCACACGAGGAATTTGGCGCAAGAATTTATTGAATCGACGTAATAAATGGGCGAAAAAGTGTCTTCCCCTCAACTGATTTACATTGGTTAGAAAGGGACACCGAAACGTAATAATGAGCGATTATTGCGTCCTCTTTGATGCAATAATCGTTTAGTTTTTTCTCTTTCTAACCAATGTAAATCCGTTGAGAGGGAGACACTTCTCGCCCAGTTATTACGTCAATTCTTGCGTCGATTTTTCTCGTGTGATAACTCGGTAAGTAATATTAAATTTATTAAAGTAATATTTACCTATACCGATATTTTCGCCATATTTTTTTCTCCCCTTCAAACAAAACTAGCAAACTATATTCAATATGAGTACAAAATGCACCTTCGTTGAGGATTCACCTGTGTTATTAACCACATGCCTGGCATAAAAATCAAGATTGTATGGCAAAGGGGAAATGAACTTATTTATGAACGATTTGCATGCGACATTCACGTAAATTGGGCCTACGTTGTGTGTTATGTGTCAACGTGATATCCTGATAAAAGTCAATCACAAGATGAGACCAAATTGCTGAAAATGTCTTTTGCGATGCAATTTGCTATGTTTAAGAATATTTACCAGCGACAAATCGATGCTTTTGGCGTGAAAATACTTCTAAACAAAGACTTTTCGGTGAAATTCCAATAATGGGCCACTCTTGACAGATTTTTAAGATTCCATGTCTTAGTTTAAATTCAATCACGAATAATATTGATTGATTAGCTGGTGGTTAACTTCATTACATTGTCCTCATCACTCTGTTTCTTGATTGAAATATTTCTATGCACGATGACTACTAAATTACAGACATATCCCATATATTCACTCAAATCACTTCCATCAATTCATAAGAGGGAATTATCTGGTTATTATAAACGATAAGGAGTGCGAATGTTTAGAAAATTGTAAATATTTCGAATATTATTCAATTATAATATAATGTAAAATGACTTTGGAGTTAATCATTCGTTTTATATATCGAAGTGTGAGAAATATTCGTTAGTTTTCGAAAAAAAATGCAAATATTTTTTTAATATTGCAAGAATAAAGTAATTTAAAAGTTGTTTTTTTTTATTCTAGAATTAATATATAATTTGTGATTTTTTTGCCAAATAAATGTTATTAAAAACTTTGGAAATAAATTAGTTTAGCAAGTTGTTAGGTATATTTGAAAATCAGTAAATATTTGCGTGATTTCAAAATTATTTTAAGTCTCGCAAATTATCACTTTCCGTGGCTTTTATTACTAATAAAAATATTGATAAGCTTTGAGAATAATTATCCGTTTTGTATAAAAATATTCTAATATTTTTGGAGAATATTTTCGATGAGGTTTTTCGATGGTTATTTCTTACTTTTTCAACGAATATGAACTCAAATAACTCCCCCTTGATCAATTCCTTCAACATAAATGCCGGAGATTTCCTCAGCATTGTGTGCCCTTAATGATTGTGAATGAGCAATACAAGTCACGAATGTATTGTTCCTTGCGTGTGCAGACCTTTTGTGGTCCATTTTCGATGTTCCCTGAGTGGCATAAAAAAGTGAGAGATAATTGCTAAAAGCACCCATCAACAGTTCACTGGGACACACACTTGGCACCCAGGGTGAACCGCGCGACGTACAAATTGCCTTTGCGCCAGATCAATTAATAATTACAAGGTGTACAATTTTGCGATGCCAATACACATTCCTTGAATTGCTCTAAAATGTCTCTCTTTCGCTGTTAAATGGGGCCCCGGTTTGAAATCAATTGGAACACGCGCTAATAGGTGAACTGTGGAGGTGTTTATTGAGCAACAATTGGCGCAATTTGAGCTGGCAGCTGAAGAAAGAACTGAGATCACCATTCTGACCATTTTCAAGCTCCTCTCGAACTTTAGACCTAGAGAAATCAATTGTGCTGATCATTGTTATTGGCTGCTTTCAAGACAGTCTCGTCTTTCTCTTCTAATCTTCAAATTTATCCACTTGCAAACTACAAATTGCAAGGTGGTATTAGGAGGTTAAAGTAAGGATCGAGTTCGAACCAATTCGAATAGGTAACAGTGAATACATGTGGTACTTTTTTAGCTAAGAAAACTCTTCAATAAACTGTATAAACATTTCTCTTCAGTTCAATTAAAATTACTTAACTCTTAAATAAGGGAAAACTTAAAGACCTAAATCTTATTTTAAACCTTAATATTCTTTTGTAATAAATGAGGGCTATTTATTGATCGTTAATTAAAATCCTCTATTGCCAGGATTCGAACCCGCGATTACAGATAAGAGCATGTCACCCTGTATGAATATGTCATGGGTTCGAGTCCCGATAATAAAGGATTTTTAGACTCAATAAACAATCCTTATTTATTATTTTACTTTACGAGATGCAAATTGCAGAATTTCTGCTTGATTCATGCTCAGTAATGTAGACCTAATTTATAAACCTTTTATAAAGCCTCTCCGTTGAAGTCTTTTCAATTATATACAAAATCCTAATTGAAAAGCATCATAATTGTTTCTCAATGGGATATTACAATTGATCAACACTGACATTAATGCGAGTTGTCTCAACTTAGACGAATATCAGTTTTCCCACTTTCTAATCAAATGGTTTTGATCTCCCTCGCAAAGGAGGTGCATTTTATGCAATTGAATACCTATCTCTCTAAAGCGCATTCTTTTGGCAATGAACTGCTGGATTTGTGTCTGGCTTTTGCATAATGCTCCAGTGTATATGATTAAGTGGTAAATAATGGGCATTATGTGTTGTAGGTATAGAGATAGGAGCTGCGCCTGTGACTTGAGAACTCACCATTGAGCTCTTGTATTCATACTCATTGTGTTGGGTGACTTTTGCTGTACATATACTAACTTCTTTTTGTGTCTCAATGAAAAGCAAAACTTTTGCCACTGAATAGTGCACCAAAAGTTGTATTAAGATACAAAAAAAAATAGACAAGTGGAAATTTCTCTTTATGCATAAGAAAAAGGAAAAAAAACTAAGAATGTGAGAGAATCAAAGAGATAATTTCCCAACATTCATTGAAAAGAGATATAATTCACTCTCTCATGTTATTCCGTTGCAAAAATTGATAAGAAAACCACCAGCTGGCGCCCCTGCATTGCATAGATAAATTGAAATATTTAAGAAGTGATTTATCACTTAATCACATTATATTTCACCTTCTCGCGCAGCGTCACAATGAATTTTAATCATTGCTCGCGCGTGCACAGATTAATCGTTCAAGTGAGGCAACTGGCAGCGCTCTCTGGACAATCGCGTCTCCCACGCCAAAGCATTTTCCGGATCTTTGGCTAAATATCATAGCCGTTAAAGCAAATTTATTAAAGAGGTTTTATACCTCCAGAATAAAAATGCAAAGCTTTATTTTTTTTTTTAAATTCTCATCAAGATTTCACTGGGATTTCATTTTAAAATAAAAATTCCAATAAATTAGGGCTTTTTTATTAAGTGTTAGGCCTTTCAAATCAAACACAAATACCCGCATTCAAATCAATATAATATTAATCTTAGCGATAAAATTGCATTCATTTATCTTTTGCGAATTTCACACGAAAATCCGTTTAGAGACAAATAATGGAAACTAATGTGAAGAGTTTATTGAACAAAAAATATATACTCTCAAATCTCGTTTATAATATTTTCCCATCAATTAAAAGCATTAAAACTGATTTAAAAAATTAATTTAGCCACAACTTTCTAACAGAAATTGCTAAGTGTTTAAGACGATTTGAATTTCTTTCAAAATCAGTAAGTTTTGATGGATTAAAATGGGCCGATCCTGGCGGTACTGCAATACCAGGCCAACCCGCGGCAAAGGTGGAGCAAGCTCCTAGCACTTCGCCAATTTCCAAAAATCAATTTAACAACATTGTCCCTCTATGAGGGAACTATTAGGTGTTAAACTAATAAGAACAGATACTACACTTTGATCTTAGCCGTTAGGCCGAGAAGCGATAACAAGTCAATTTCACCCCAAAGTTTATATAATAGAGTAAAAGGTGTTGCGCACATGAAGTATATGGATAAGTGGAAAAAAGTGTTTTTATAGAGTTTATCGTCCAACTAATGCTCTATTAACCCTTGCAAGAGTGTTGAATGGACTGTTCGGGAAGCGTACGTGATCATAATTCAAGACAGTGCTGTTTGGATGCATATAAAAGTAATGCGATAGCGTCAAAAGTGTTGCAGCCACTTCCAATAAATGGCCAACACTCTTTAATCGCATTTCCTCACTGTCTTGTCTCAACAAATTAATTTAGCTTCCTTCGCGAGTGTCGACTTTATTGCCACCCCCACTTACTCCGCGCAAATATTAAATTGTATAATTGGTACTACGAAATGGTAGAAGAAAATGAGACTCATTGTTAATCAATATTGGTCAATAGTTTACTCTCTTTTTCAAACACATCTCTTTTTTTGCATAATAATTTAAATCGTGATCTTCTCTGGAGTTTTTGCACAATTCCCCAGCACAATGTGAATGTATTAAAGAGAAAAAAAAGTAGTGCAGTATCTTCGATGGCGAAGAGAATATATATTTTCGATATCAATCACAACATTTAGACATGATGTGTTGGTGTTTAGATAAGGGGGAGATAACTCAGTGAAATGATTGTCGTTTTTTACTTGTTTTATTTGTTGCAAATTATTTAATGATTACCTCTTACCTATTTAAACGCTCTTTATAAAATTTTATTATTCTAAAAAGTTGTAAACCATTAAAAATAAATATTTTTCACAAGTAAATTCACAATATTTCACGAGTTTTCGTAAATTATATTGCGAATACCAAAAATGTTTTCAAATATTAACCAATTTCCATCCATTTACTCGCCCCTTTTGTTTGGACAATATTGAAAGTTAAACAGTTTGATTGAAAATCCATCCCGTGACACGAACAAGATGATGAATTCGTGATCATTTCAATAGATTTTGCATATTGATCTTCGATACACGTGCTGGAGCGATTGAACCTCATTAGATGATCGGCAGATTTTCTGCATTGAAGCTGGAGGTGAAAGAGAGATTTGTAGGTCTATTTTGCAATGTCTCTATACTTGCAAGTAATTAATTTCTTTTCTCTCGAGAAAAAAAAAACAAAAACACGCGCGCGCGCGCTCAAAAGAAAGAAGCAATGCTTAGAGGACACAAGAACCGCGTCTACAAAGAGCCATTTAATAAATGTGTGAATTTTTCCAACAATCTTTCCCACCATTTCAATCTCGCAAAAGAGACTATTTTTGGTGGGAAAAAAATTCACCACCGCACATAAAATGAATATTGACTATCAAGTGAGAAAACAGGCATAATTTTCATTAGCTTTTTTTGTGTGCAAAATTTGCGCAAGAAATGATTTTTTTGAACATTGTTCTTGGAAAGAAAATCTAATTTCCTTGTAGAGACATCAATTTTGAAGGTTTTCGTGCGTAAAAACGGATCAAATTTGACGAGAAACAAGTCAATTTTTCGCGGGAGATTTGAAAAGAGATTCAAATCGTGTCAAACATTGCAATTTTCTGTGGGAATGTTGGTTATATTAATTTTTGAAATCACTTTTAATTGATGGGAAAATATTATAAACGGAATTTGAGAGCATATTTTGTTGAATAAACTCTTCCAATTAGTTTCCATTATTTTGTCTTTATATTTTCGTGTGAAAGCCGCAAAAGATGAATATGAATGCAATATTTCTTATTCTATTCTATTTCTATTTCTTTTTCTTATTCTAATATTACCTATATTAACTTTTTAATGTGTATTTGTGTTTAATTTGAAAAATTTAAGAAAATTAGGTTCACCTAACGTTTTGTTAGAACGTCCTTGATCACAAGAAACAAAAATTGATGTTTTTAAAGTTTCAAATCCTAATTTTGTGAAACATTCGAAAAATTGGAAGAGAAATTGGACTTAAGAATTTATTAAGAAGTGGTTAAATATTTTGCTATTACAGTTACAGCTTTTAAATTTCGTTTAAAAACTGTGTCGGGGCAATAATATCTTTAATAAACGTTTGCTTCTGCGTAGATATATTATATGTAGTTTTCTATGGCTTCGAAATTTTTTTATCGAAATTCAAAAATTATAAAGCTTTTAAACAGGTCTTGTTTTTATTATTTTAAATTTTCTTTGCATTTTCTTTTGTTTTTTTTTCAAATACTTACTTAAGAACAGAAAATTTTTGCTAACAATTCCAAATGCTTTTCAACAATTCCTAACTTTCTTGCAATCCTTATTTTGCCAATTCGTCTTTAGACTTGTCTTTGCGGCATTTCAAATGAGGAATAATATTATGCAAATAACCAATTAGGACATTGCCCAATTGGAGACATTTTACATATACATACATATTTCTTTTATGCTAAAAGTCACGCATATTTCCGCTTTGCACTATTTAATGAATCATTCATTTCTGCAAAATGCCAAATACTTTTTCGCCAAAGTGTCTCCCATACAAATTGTGCGTTTCTATTGGAGGTACAAAAGGTGATACGGAAAAGGCCTCTGGATAGTTTGGAAAATGTTGTTGCGAGCACACAATTTGCGCCTTATTAGGGTCATAATAGCTCTATAATTTAACTGTAACAATGGATGTAATTTGCTACCTTCGCGATCTATGCTAAGGAAAGCCCTCTTTCCCCTTTGTCAGTGCATTTGCTCATTTTCAAACGCTAGAGAATATCTTCATTGTGAGATCTCTATGGGAAATTTATGTATGGCTCTTGTCCATGGCTTGTTAAAAGGACATTTCAATCCATTGACGATCAATTTTAAGAAATAATTCACTTCAACCTTCAACACTTTCTCACAAGACAATAATTTTTTGCCAAAAAAAAATAACTCCCGCGCAACCTTATCGCAAATTCTTCACGTTTAGATCTCATGAAATGCTTCACCATGTCTGGAATCTCGCATTGAGAGTGTTGGTTGGAGCAACTTTGACCTGTTGCCAACAAAGACTCACGGGTGTCTCTAATAATCAAAGGATTGATATCACAATGTGATCGATTTTAAATATGTTTGGCGCATAAATTGTAATTTTTCGGGAAATGCCCAGCATTATATGGATCACGGTTGAATTCCGCAATCGCGGAGGTTTCCCGCCTTTTTTCCACTATCTCACTGCGATATCTCTATTTTGTGCCTTATTGCTGCAATTGGGCGTAATTCTTTGCTCTTGGCGAGCACTTGCTTAATTTACCGCTCAATTACAAGTTCTCCAATGTTTGGAGAAATATTGAGAGAAATAATAAATTTTGTCTGATAGAAAAATTCTTTGAAAAATACCTAAAAATAAATTCTACGGATTTTATTAATTTATTTATAAAGCACTTCAGTGATCAAATAAAACAGGAATCATTGTTTCTGAAGTTACAAAAGAAATCTGAAATGACTTTTCGATGAAATTTAAAGAGTTATTGAATAAATATTTCTTAAGAAAAAAAAACAATATAAAATTTAACAATCAACAGAAGTTTGACGGGGTCAAACAAGGGATGGAGTGTTTCACATTCCTTTACGTTTTTCAGGAATTCTCGTCAGGAAATCCCAATGGAATTCTTTTCCTTATCAGCTCTAGTTAAGAAAAATAAAAGTATCTATCTTCCCAATTTTGCCCACAATCTAATTTTAACTGTA
>CAKKOB020000788.1:0-35565 GCA_918844115.2 Phlebotomus perniciosus | reverse complement strand
ATAAAAAATAAACTACTCACACAAACAGTCTGGCACGAAGACTCCAACGCTTGTTCCCAAAGTTGACAGCCCAAAGTGCACTGAAAGAGCCAAAAAGAATGAGATTAGAGAGGGGTTCTGCTCATCAGAATTTCATATATGAATTCATGAAGGCAAGAAACACAAATTTTAATGCTGGATGGCATAAAAAATGAGTTAGAGACATTAATTAGATTATCAGCCAAGTGTTTTGTGTGGTTGAAACGGTTGGGCCGAAGAGAAAAAAAAAGCTGGAAGGATGCTGGACGAGACAGCAGCCCGCATTTCTTTCCATCATCCCAGGAATTATCACTCCGCAACGGAATTGGAAGCGCACCATTTTGCTACTTCACTCCAGAAAATTGCTCATCCATGGAGAGATTACTCTTTCTTTTAGCGAGCTCGTGCCGTGATCACCAGGAGAACACTCTTTTGCCCACGAGAAATTGTAATTAATTTGTGCGATTGCACTGGGAGAGAACAATAATGAAGGCACGCTTCGGAACTTGATTTACTTTTCGTGTCGCGATACGCTTCACACACCTGGAGAAGCGCGGATTGCATAATTCTATGTGGTGCACCTGATGTGTAGAAGAATTTTCTGGGTAGATAGTGAAAAGAAGAAGCCGTTGGTCATGCTTGAGTAAGAAGAGCCGTTGATTTTAAGTCATTTGAAAGCCGGTGGTTCTTTTATTGTTCTTTTATTTATTGTGGGTCACGGAGGTAAGAAGAAATAAGCAATTGCCCTTAGGAACTCTGATTGATTCAGTTCCGATTGAACGGAAGGGAATCATTAAGATCAGGAATAAAATTATAGAAATCGGAAAGCAATGGAAATTTATTATTATACCTTCCCGTTTAGCGACACAGCAATTTAAGGAATAGATCTGTAAATATGTTTTAATTTTTATGATCATTTAATATTTTCTACTGATAAAAAGAATTTAGCTTAAATTTATGGGAGTGTAGAATATTTTGAGCTCAGTTATACGTCTTGTACAAATCAAGACATTCTGAATATTTAGATTTGATCCTGTTCAGTGTCTGCAAAGTGGCATAATGTCTTGCATCTCCTCGCTATTTAAACATTCTGTGAGAAGAAGCATCTCATCAGGTAGAAATCCTATGAGAAAAGACGCTTGAGATTGAATGCCTCTCGAGTGTTCTCAGGGGAGTGAATCAATCAGCACACGATAATGTAAACGGTGAGATGGCCTGGGAGGCATCTGAAGAGTTAAACACAATCTCCTGGCCCTTCTCAAGTGGCAATCGCTGCAGGACCTCTGTGTCTGCCACAGAAGCCACAAAAGCCATCGGATGCCGACTGTGTTGAAAGTAATTAGTGTGAGATTTGTTTCTGTCACTCACTGCATTAAGGCAGAGTCTCAAGAGTCTCCTCTGAGGATAGTTTATGCTATAAGCTCCGATGGGAGATGCGATGTCTCTTTTGATGAAACTGTGCCACATCAGAGTGAATTTTCATTATATTGTCGTGAGGCGTTCTTATCCTCCCACAGAGCAAAATTGACGTGCAACATTGAGGTTTATTGAGAAATATTGCAAAACATTAAATTGCTACGGGTATTTGAGTGAGATTAAAGTCCCCTGGAGTCATGGTCGTTGATACACTCCGCAACCGCACAAATGCAGCAACAATTTCGACAAATCAGAGCATCATCTTCAATATTGCTTTAAATTTAAATATTATTATAAGCATAAAGCAAAAGAGAACATATGAGAAAATGGAGTGAATTTAATTTGGGTCCGTTATGCGTTTCTGACCCTCTCTCAGCCTCTGTCCGCACAAACTCTCGCCGGGCATATAATAAACATCACTTTGCTTTCCGCCCTCGCCTTCCGGAATTAACGCGCGACTAACCAGAGAATGACGATTTTTTAAACGAGCCGCAACCATTACTAAATGAGAGATGAGCACGTTTATCAAAAGTCCAATTGGACGTTAAAAAGCAATTGCCTCTCCTCACCAATTTAAAACATTATAAAATCCACAGAAAACATTATCTTTTTCTCTCTTTTGGAAAAAAAGAGGCGGGCTTTTTGGGGACACTTTGAAGCTTGGCTATTAGAGGGGGGAATTTTGGAATATTACCTAATAATAGGATTAGTTTATTGGAGAAAATTGCTTTCTTCAAAAGTGTTTTAACCATTTCAAGAAGAAGAAATATTTATGTCTCTTCTAACTAAAACTACCCTGAAACCACAGAAAAGACATATTTTTTATGCAATTTGTCATTCATAACATAAATATTCCAATAATGCGTCTGCATGAGTTCTTCATTTCTCTCTGGGAGAAATGGTTTCTGTTTTGCATCACTTCCTCACTTCATCAAGAGAAGGTTTTATTTATGGGAAACATAATCATAATGTTCTGGTCAATTTTCTCAAACGCACAAAAAAATGCACACATCTTCATTATAATCCCAAATGAATTGGACATTCATAGGCGAGAGACATGCATTTCCACCCCAAAGAAAGAAACTTCCTGAAATATCACACCACATAGTTAATTTCAATGCATCCCGCCCTCTTAAAAGCTGTCAATCATTGTTTGAAGCAGTTGAAATTGATACATTTAGTTTTTCTCCCATACAATTGGGTGGATAAATAAAGGGGGGAGTTTACAAGATTCTTCTTCCACTCAAATAGATACAAACCATTTACACCATGTCTTGTGCTCTCGATTGACTCTAGTCTAAACGATAAACAATGATCCTCTCTCAAAGGGTTCAAATTGTTTCACAGACGCACTGATTGTGCCCTGATGAACGATATGGGATAGAGGGGTCTGTAATCTCGGCGAGTTTACAGTAATTTGAGACAATTTCGAGGAAGATGATTCGAGAAAAATTGTAACTACTCATAAAATGTGCTGTTAAACAAGTCTATATGATGAAGTTTTACTACATGATTTATATCCAAAATTTCCCGAAGTGACTTTTTCTTGCACACTCCAACATGTCATTAATGCTTTAATTTCCCATAATTATCAGCAGATAGAAGACTATTCGGAAGAGAAATTAGAGCCATTAATTGGGAGTTCCGTTTAAAATTGACAGTGAAAATTTGAGTAGGGGAAAAGGGGGTGTAATAGATAGAAGCAGAATTAGACAGCGACATTTTCTCGATTGTCCTTAGAAGGAATATTAGCGAACCATTATTTATTGAACGTAATTCATATGTCCAGTATTGCATTAAAATTATATTAATTTATTAGCAAAGTATGTAAGGAAATGGCTGCATGAATTCCATGGGATTTTTCCCACGTAAGAAAAGAAACTTCCATAAGATTTCTTATAAGATTTCCATAGGATATTTCCCTTTAGGAATTCTAATAGAATTCTTATAAGTTTTAACCGCGATCATTTTCGGACAGAACGAATATATAGGAAAAATGTTGGGAACTAGAACTTTTCGTTATTTGCTTACCAATAAGCCCCATTCTCCCGTACGGGACCTCGAAGTGGTCGTTGGTCGCTGTCGACAATTTTTAAATCTATGTACATACATAAGTCGAGCATTTCATAACACAAAGTATCTCATTATACATACACAACTCTTTCGTTTACATTTAACGCCAATAAATGAGTCTATCAACAACTGTCTTAGCATTTTCATATGTGAACCCACTTGTCAGATTTTCCCCAAATGTAATCAGATATGCGACATCATCTATTGCGTAATGAGCATAACGAGTCATCTTACTGGGAAACAATTAAGGGAAAAACGCAAACATTTGGCGCCCAAACGATTAGATGCTATGGGAATGTTTGAATTTTCATGAGACGCAGCAGATCGTTGATGTGAAAGAGCGTGTGGGGAGATTTTTTCTCCCATCCACGGAACATAATGATAAATACGAAAATAAATACACGGCACTGGGTCAAAGGGTATCTCGTGTAGTCGACGGAATACGGACATTCGCCGTGGTGTCGTTTGGAAATTTCTTATCGCATGGCCATTGCGCGATGGTTGGACCCCAATCGGAGGGACTCCATCAATCGTGGGGTTGGCGCGTCGAAATTGATTTCACTGCGCTGCTTTTATTTCAATTATAAAATATTCAACTTTTATATTTGTTTTTGCTGTCCACGAGTATAAACAAATTAATGAGATTTCATGCTCATGTTCGAAGATGACGAGAGTAACATCGACATGGCGATAGATGTTGATATTATCTCATTAAAGGAGAAATTCTGAGAATTCTCGACTCCTGTTTGTTTTTATTCTTCATCGAAAGATATACAGACACTTTTGACCATTGGGCAACGCGTCTCAGACACACAAGCCAACAAATTTGTCCAGCAGGAATCATGAGAATGTGCAAACACAACGCTCTGGTGCGGAGATGATGGGGAAAATCAACAATAATGGGTGAAGAGAAAAGAGAGTATCGCGGGGATCATTAGCATGGACAGAGGGACAGAAACATAATGTGAGAAACACGCACAAGGGCTGCGGATCCATAATAAGGAAGTGGACTTGGTCGTTGTGTGTGAAAATGGACATCTCATGGGATCTGTCTCTGGGATCTGGAGGAACAGCATAATAACGGGGTCGTAATATTATGCTTGATCTCAATGTCGCGATAGACATCATCTTTTTGCATCAACACTTTGGCTGATATGTTGTGACATTGGCGGGGTTGCACGAAGGCGCCAAAGCCAAAGGGGGATATCATTCAACATGTTAGTGACAGAAATGTTGCTATATATATACAAAATTATATATAGTGTAAGCCCCTTAGATTCCACTTAGTGGTTTGAGAGATGCTATAAAAAATCACTTTGTTTACCATAAAATGAAACTAGAATTTATTACGTTGCAATAAAAGTCACAATAATAGATTCTAAATTGCATTTTCTAGCTTGAGATTCCTCCAAGATGCACAATTAAATATAGACAATTTAGTCTTAAAATCAATGCCCGTGGCTCCGGGAACAGGGAGGAGTCATAACATTGTACTTTATAGCGCAACCAAACCACTTGAGTTTACTATAAACATGGCAATAAATGAGAAGAAAATATTTATAGAAACATTGTAAAAATTATTATATATATCCCGTATTATTTGCTCAATTGCATCTAATAGATTACATTTACGAATATTGATCTTTAAAAAGGTTTTTGGTTTTTCATTTCATCCACCATCTTTATTCTTTAATCTAATATCAGTAAATTATTCTTGGCGCCAGTTTTAAATCAAAACACAAGCGCGACGCGCTTTTTAGAGAACTGGAGGGAATTTCAATAGAATTTTTAGCGCAAAACTCTTATTGAGGAGAAGTTTAAGAAATTTTTAACCCCAAGACCCCTCAATTCTACTAAAATTATCTCTTCGACGAATTAATTTCCTCTCTATAAGAGCCTCCTTCTTTATGCTTTTTGTCTATTTCCTCTGAATCGGAAGGAAGAGGATGTTGCCTTTTGTCCTGTTTTGAGGAAATGACTGTATTTCCTTGATTTTCGATCAATTACCAGAGGCCAAATCAATCACCCAGAGAGATTTTTCAGAGAATGAAGAATCCGATACAAGTGTGAACTCTCTCGAAAAAAGTATCAACTTCGATTCTTCCGGACCGGACGCACGGTTGGATGATTCTAAATAAAATTGGACGAAAACCACACTGAAAACAAGTCTCCAGGTGGGTTTCGCATGTATGGGGCACATTTACGAGCTCATGTGAGAAGGTCAGTGATTTTTTGTGGTAATGCCGAGCTGTACAAGAATACACCATTTGAGCAACAGATGCGGGATTAACATACCTGATTAATGTAGCAATCACCACTGCATCCGATATCGAGATGCTCAGAGTTCGTGCGGTTCTGAAAGGAGAAGAGAAGAAAAGATTTGCGCTTGAGATATGTTGTGGAACACATTAGCACATGATGGGATGCAATAAAAAGTGTCTCCAACGACCGTGACAGGGCTTGAACCTGCAGTCTTCGGATTCGAAGTCCGACGCCTTATCCATTAGGCCACACGGCCCTGCAGCATCCCTCCTGTGGAAAATCTCTCAGATGCTGAGCGTGAGGGTGGATTTCCCATATCCCGGGAGAGTCGTTGTACGCAGAATCGGAGTCTGGCAGGAGATGCCACGCTATACGCGCGTATATATGGGTTTTTCCAGAAAAGCGCGGTGCAGAGGGCAAGAGTGCGACCGGAAGATTTACTTTAGGGTCAATTAGCGCGCGAAAGGGTGAACCTCTCGAAACAGTGGACTGCGTGCTGTGTATTCACTTGTGAGTGAGGGGAAGTCAATTACCAACAGCACTAAATTGTCCACAGCAATGAATTTATTTTTATTTTATGGATGGAAATGGTCTTGGAGTTCCAGCATTCTCCGACCCCTCCGACCGCACTATCAAATGCATCCCATTATTGCCTTAACCCCTCAACTTTTCTAATCGCTGATGGATTATACAAAAAAAAACTCCGTCTCTGAGTCTCGGAAAGAGCCTTATCAGTTCGTTGACTCGATTTTAAAATATTCTGCCGCAGAGGATATAACTATTAGTGATTGATAGATAATGAAAGTAATAATTGTTTAGAGAGAGGCTGCCAAGACGCGAGATCGAGCAAAAAGGCGGGAAAAGTACTCCGCGAAGACGCCAGAATTATTACGATTGTGTTTACTAGTGAAAGGTTCAAAAATCACTCGCGATAGGGATTTATTATTTTATTTACACTTTGAGATATTTTCTTTCGCACTGCAATTAGTTATGACAATTAACCAGTATTGATAGACAAGTTAATGTCAATTAAAACAAGTTTGCAGAAAAATATTCCTCATTGAAATTATGAGATTTCAGGCTGAAGAAAGCTCATTTCTAGGAGGAAGTTCACTTTGCAGGGCTTCAATCCATCAGCCAGCGAAAGCCAATCCCATGGATTTCATTGCCCGCGAAAGAGGTCAAGGTCAATTAGTAAATGACTAAGAGATGCCAGCCACATGTTCAGCTAATGACAAAATTGCAGAAATCCAAGATCTTGGTATTTTTGACCGCATTTCTTGAGCTGTTGAACAGAATTGCTATTCGCGACGGTAAAAATGCACAAAGAAAGTCTCTGCTGTCCAATACGAAAGTGAGAAAGGCATTTTCCAACTAATCACGGAAAGATTTTTCATGGTAATCAAAATCACAGTCCACAGGAAAAATCTCACAACAAGTGCAATTTAAATTGCGCTTCGGAAATTGCTCTGAACATTGACTGATGTTCTGAATAGCTGAAAGGATGGTTTCAGCAATTTGTACTTGGATGATTAGTTTTAATCTTCATTGCATTCAGCATGGAATTTAAGTGTATGTGAGAGAGATACTTATCGTGGTAATTGGTCAAGAGAATATACATTTAATTAAAGTATTTTATAGATAGTTGTTATAACACGAAAAGGTCGATAATTTTTGCTCTAGAAAATTCATTAAAGCAAGAGAAAACATGAATGTCTTGCAGGAAGATAAATTTGAGTTTTTTTTTAAAACAATTTAGCAATTTGAAAATTCTTATCTCGTGATTAAAAATGATTCTATGAAGTATATTAAGAATATTTAGCCTTGGCTAAAATCGTGGGAAAAGAAAGGTAAAAGAAAGCTGTTTTCATAGGGGAGAAATGAATAAGTTCGCTATACCAAGAGGATTGAAGGTGTCAGTAAGAATTACTTAGAACATAAAGCTCAAGATTTAAGCTTGAAGTTAAGTTAACCTTAAGCTTGAAACTTAAAGTTGTAAGCTAGCCCTAAGTTTTAGCTTTAAGTCAAATTAAACAGGCTTCAAGCTTTACGTTGTTAACCTCGAATTTGAAGCTAACTTAAAGATTGAAGCTAAATTTGAGCTCTGGCTTTTATATAATGCTAGCATAAAGCTTTAAGTTAGTCTTGACTTAAAGCTTAAGACTAATTTTAATCCTTAAGTTAGCCTTAAGTTCAAGGTTAAAGGTTCTGACAAATCTGCGCTTAGCTTGGAAGATTAGCAGGTAAAACGAAGATGTTGATTTGCTTGAGGCTATAGATTACGAATGTTTTCTTTTCGTGTGAATTCTAGTGTTTTTTATCCACCGGCTCTGATTTCAAAATAAAATCCCAATTTGAATAAATAATTCAATTGAGACTTGAAAACTTTGGTCTTCTACTCTGGAATGTTTGTTGAAAGTTGACGTTCATGATTAAAAATCAATATCAATTTAATTATCAAGCCATCGCATTTTGCAACCACAACTCGCAATATTACGGACTAAATATAAATTATTGGAAGCTATTGCCCTTGTTCAGAAATATTTCTTGCTTTATGCACATCCAGATGATTTTCAGTGGCGAATGAAGTTGTTCTGAAAACCCATAATTGATATCGGAATGTTCGATTGAGAGACTTCTGTATTGCAATTTCAAGCAACTTCTGCAGCAATTATCATCTCTAAGCTCATCATGGAGATGCTGAGTGTTTGAATTTTAGCCCATTATTGTGAGAGAGTGGTGTGCAAGTAATTGTCATGCTATTGCTCCCAACACTTTTTTTTCCACCATCCAATGGCGCGGTTTCAGAAATGGTGATGCTGTGCAAAAAAAGGCGCGATTCCACATCATCTATGCTTGAGTGGATTGTGACCAGTTGGTGTGAGGGAGAACGAAAAAATCGATGAAGTGAGAGAGGGAGAATATGTATATGAGGCATGCGGTGATCAGTAATTACGGTCCACGATGAAAATTACCGGATACATCCTTCCTGTTCTCGTTGCCGTGTGTTTGTGTCTATTGCTCTGTGTTGGACTGTGAAATACATTTTTTGACAATATGCTTTGGATGAGGGGCAAAAAAAAAGATAGTCGCCCAAGTGAAAACACGTGAACAGGTAGAAAGTTATTGAGGTGTGGACTGGATTCAGGAGTGCACCATCATTCAAACTGCAGCAGCGGAACTCCCCTCGGGGTTTATGGTTGTTCAGGGGTTGAGTTGCGGAAGTGACTAGCAAAAGGAGTTAATTGGGCGTAATTGACTTGGAACAACAGGTACGAAATTCCTTCCTCCCTCGCTTTTTTTCGCCTCTCTGGCGCTTCCTGTTCTGGCACTCCTTCAGCGATAGTGGAGGAATGTTGGGTCCTGGAGTGACCCAAAAGGAAGAGCAATTTTTCACAGAGTGAAGGTCATTTCAATGAAATAAAAAATCGCTCACTCAATCAGCGAGCAAAGCATTGTTGGTGTGAATGGACAAACAAAGAGATGA
The DNA here is from genome assembly GCA_918844115.2 of Phlebotomus perniciosus. NCBI lineage: Eukaryota > Metazoa > Arthropoda > Insecta > Diptera > Psychodidae > Phlebotomus > Phlebotomus perniciosus. The sequence goes on along the minus strand of CAKKOB020000788.1, from coordinate 26,309 downwards.
GATTCTGGCGGGAGCTGAACGAACTCTGGTATGCAAAATGGGTATCACAAAAGGCACTCAGACAATACTCGCCACAAATGGAACAAACTCCTCAACTATGTTGATGGCACTTTTTGACGCCGCACGGCGAATCTATTGTGGATCGCCGATTGCAAGTTTTGCAAGCTCTCAGCAGAGCATCCATCCGCCCACCGAGTCCCGCACCAAAGTGAAATAATTTATTCACCAGAGTCCCCATAGGAATCAGAGATGATTGCCAACTCTTTTGGCGAAGGAGTGCACAACTGATCACCGGACAATTTGCTCGCTGCTCTCGCGACAAATTGTGCTATTTCCGTATTAAATGCCATGCCAGACAATATGACAGTGTAACATCGCCCATGGAACTATTAAATAATTAAAATTGCTGCCTTGTCTAAACTCCTAATCGCTGTGCTGCTAAGCTACAATTTGCTGGTGGCTGCTCATATGGTTTCTAATGTGCAGTTTTTTAGGAGACCCCGAAAAGTTCTTTCCGAGTGTGAGAAATTTAATTGAAATGTGACACAACTTCTTACTAAGATGAGACGTAATTAAATTTAGGGGACTTTCGTGTTGTTTTAAACGACCAGACTTAAAGTGGACAAAAAGTTGGTAAAATGTGGTTAATATTCGAAAAACATGAAGTTTAAATCAAGGAGAAGACATTATGGATTGATTTTTTCGAGCTTGGGTTTTTTTGAACTTCGAATGGAGTTTTTAAAACCCCTAAACTCAATTTAAGTTTTTAAAAGAATTGGTCAAATTTACAAACTGATCCAAAAACTAAAGCTATGAAAAATTTTTGAAAAGTTTGATCTTGATTCTATAAGCTCTGACCTTAAATTTATGTGAGCTTTTACGGAAAATTATCTGCCGTCGTTTTCCATAAAAATGAAGCACATAATAAATTATTAAACTACTGTAGACAAAGCTTGTTTTAACTAACAACACTTGTTAGTTTGAATGCTTTATCTCCTCCAAAAGGGTGTGAAAATAACAAATTTCATATATCAAAGATCTCTCTCGTTCTTATTGAGAAATAACCATATGTTGAGAATTCCATTCAATACTCATTAATTTTTTGTTTTATTAAAAACACATTTTTTGTCCCCCGATCAGTGCTCTGGTGAAAAGTCTCTCGGAATAATTTGAAACACGCGTATAGGGAAATTTTTGGAGAGTTTATTCTTTAGGCAGACAAACGCCACATCTTATCACTCTTGATTTTTTTCTTCGGTCTCAAGAAGTCAACTTATTGTATAATTAATATATTTCTATCTTGAAATAAACTTGGAGAGACTATCAAAGTGCGGCGGCGTGTCTTTTGGTGGTTTTTTTTGCTCTTGTGATTAACATTAAACCCATTGACGTTGTCCAGTGCAAAAAATTAAGATCTTGGTGCTTAATCATAAATATTTTCTAGAATAGCCATTTTAGAGCTTCTTTTGCTGGACATTTTTGTGTCAAATCAGACGCATTATGTACGAAAATATACCAAGTAGCAAAAGACTGTAAATATTTAAGGCGAGATCAGCTGAAATACAAAAACAAATCCCGGCTAAAAGTCACAACCTTTGCCTCTCTTTTTTCCACGAAGCTCGTATTTTGTTGTGAGAAATTATCAACTCACTGGTAGAAATGATGATTTCTATTCGATTTTCAACAGCTCGCGAGATGATTTTCAGTTGGAAAAATTGTTCAACAAGCCACCATGCAACTGGGATATTCGTTTTTGATGCACTGAGAGAAAATATTTAATTCAATTGAACTAAGTTTAAATTTAGAGGAGATATTAGGATTAATTTTAGAAAAATATAGGATTATTTTAATGATTTGGTGTTGCTCTAAATTTAATCCTATACATATTAATCTTTCAATCCGACTATTCCTTTAAGAATAATTCTAAAGTTATAGATAAAGTTATCTCTTTTAAGATTAAATTTAATCCCCAAATTCCTATGATTCATCCAAACTTTCTAAAGTAAAATTTAGAGAATAATTTCTTCTCAGTGATCTTCATTAAAATTCACATAAAATTTCCAACTTTTTCCCCCTGCAAGAATTTAATCAGCAGAAGCTAATGAGACATGTGTAAAGGTGATTTCTTTTCCTATCACATCATCGCGAGCATTTAATGTGATTTCACTTGGACAACATTAACAATTTTAATGGGATTTTATCAACGAGATTTTCCATTGCAATTTCAAGACGCTCGGAACTCTTAAACGAGTAAATCCATTGTGATGTGTTTATTTAGTAATCTCAATACAAGTCATCGCGAGCTAAAATGATATATTCTGTCAAGAATAAATTTTTTATTCGTTCCACAAAGCATTTAATTGAATAAATTGATTACAAAGGGCAAACGTAAGAGCTTTTAATCTTAATCTCTGATTCGTTTATATATTTTCTTTTCGCCTCAATAACAAACACAACAACACTCAAGTTACTGCCTCAATGATGCTGGCACTTGGGATGAATTTCTGGCCAGTATATAGCAATTCGTGGCGAAAATTGTGACTTTGGAAGAGTGCGGGCATTTAATAAATATGGATGGGGGAGATTTATCACCTGTTCAGGACACTTGTGAACACATTGATCCTGAATGTGTCTCGACGATATGATTTCACTGGACTCTGGGGCTGAGAGACTTCTGTGGTGATCTCTCGAGTGATCAGCGGAAATGGTGGGAAATTGAAGGGTGATATACACCGAAATGACGACGTAACAGGTCAAGAGTGAAAAATATTCACCCTTTCTTTTCACCATCATTTTCCTATTGGGCACTCTGACAATTTTTTCTCAGTGTATCACCCAACTTAGTGGCAGAAAATGCACATAAATTTCGTAATCAATTCCATTCAAGAGCACCTGTTGGTCTATAAAACTCGTAAAAGGGACTGTTTCACTTGTACAAAATAAAATCGCTTGCTCAAAGGGTGAGTTCAAGAGTCATTTTGGAAGATCACAAATCTCACGCTCAAGATCACCCTCTTCTATTTTAGCGAGAACCAAAAAAACACACACCCCTCACTAAAACCTCACAAATTCAATAATCCTGATCATGTCACTGGCATAACACTTAGCTTCACTTTTTTTTAACAGAAAAATCTTCCAAGTCTCGAGCGTTCGTTTTTTTGAGAAATTTTCTGACCTAACCACGACGACGGTCGCACTCCAACTGACTCTCTGAGGCAGTTTCTGAAGCGTGCGAGGCTCAGTGATCGCGCTCTTCGAATGGGGTTTCCAGAATACGAATTTAATACAATTTAAGCATCGCGTTTGAGCTACCAGTAAATTGCCAGAGCATTTCCCCCTACATCCAGGCCGGACTAACCGTTGGAGATCGCGGCTGAAAAATTGCAGCGAAATATTCATTCATAAAATAAAATTTGCCCATACCGCTCCCCACCCGCTGACCACAAAGCGCATTCGCGGAACGATTATAATTGTTATACAGAAAATTACTTTTCCCATGAGTGGGAGAAATTCTCAATGAATTTATGCAGTTTCCCGTTTTATACATTTTTCTCAATGAAATGGCAATTTTGAGGGTTTTGCATTTGATAAACATTGAATGACGGACTTTTTTTTAAAAAAAAAGATCGTAGAAAAAGTTCACGCATTTTGAAATGCACAGCATAAAGTTTCAACATGAACGGCTGGGTCCATCAATTGGGAGACTTGCAAATTGATGGCATTAATTGGACTGCGCTCTAACAACTCTGTTTTTGTGGCGGTAAAGAGCAATGTATAATTCCATCCTCTGTTTTTCCTCATTTTCTCATTGTTGACTGTTTAGGGAGTCCTAATCAAATAAATTATCGTTCTATCCAGTTCAACGCGTTTAAGGGCTTTGAAAGAAAAATAAATAATTGTAGTTCGAATTCCTCGGAGGAATACTCTCTGACAAGAATATTTCTAATAAATAAACACGACAATTCACTTAAAGCGCATTATTTATCGTTAAATAGAGAATGCAACAAGTGGATGGAATGGCAAAGATAAGAAGAATCGTTTCTAAATTCCTGCGACATACTTTACAATTTTTTTTCACATTTTTTTCACATTTTTCCTTGTTAAATTCTTATTTATCATTTACTTTTATTCCTCCATCCAATTTTTCTCGCATTAACATCGTCACCCTGACTCAATGTTTTCTCTTCATCGCGCTTGAATGGCAATGAAAAAGTCGAGGCACATGCCTTGGAAGGAGTTGAAAGGAGAAACATATCGATAAACACATGTGTTCGAAGATATTTTAATGCATCTCTGACAAATTATGTTTTTCTCCCCTTTTTTTCTGCAATCGACATGAAGTAAAAAATTGTGTTTTCTACCGAAAGCCAACCCTCGTCAAGAAACATGCAATGTTTAAGTGATTATCGTGGATAATGTCGATCTTCAGCTCATGCCGTTTGTTTATCAAGGACCTTTTTTATCGCTAATTTTTACTGGGAGCTCTACAGAATGACTGAAGCGGGAGGAATTTTCAAGAAGAGATAAAGGTATTGGAGGAATTTTTACAATATTCTTTGTGCACCCATGTGCACCAGTTTTTGTTTTCCAATAACTTGTCATAACACTGATATCTTTATCTTTGAAGACATTTTCTGAAGGTTTCAAAAAGTAAAAAAAATATAGGGATTGCTAAACGAGAATTCCTAGAAAGCTGAAGTCATGAGAATATAGTTATGTAAACATTGGTTCTTGTTCTAATTTTCAAATATATTAATTTGGGGTGAATTCTTATTAATTTGTATATTAAAATTAATTAAAATTAGTTTAAAATATTCTAGAACCTCGTAAATTCAGGGATTTATTTTTAAATTGCCCGGAATACCAGCAAAATTAGGAGTCAATTTACTATCTATACCAGTAGGTAGGGGATGGATTTCCACAGGAGATTTCTTGGAAAATACCATATGAAATGTGGAACTGTCCACTAGAAAATCCTAGGGAATTCCTTTAGATTTCAGATTAATTAGGTGCTTATCATTTTACTTTTTCACGATCTACTTTTAACTGTGTTAGAGTTAGCATAAACTATTAAAATTCTACTATCAATTTATAAAGCAAGACAATATGGTTAAAACAACCCCGGTATGGGGCAGTTTTAGTCAGCTATTTCAGCCAACTTTAGCTGTTTACCGATGATAATTTCAGTGAATATGAGAAGTTATGACTATTTCAAGATTCCAAAGTAATTTTGAGCAAAAAATTTCACTCAAAATAAATCTTTTAATTTAATTCCTTTTATGGGAATACGTTTCTTCAGCAATTGAAGGGTTAATCAAAACTATTCAAAAAGTTTATTTAAATTTTTTTAATCCTGATGATAGCAAGCATATCTTTGACAAAAGTTCCTCTCAATGTTCTGTTAACTCCATTCAAAATTTGAATTGGAGCTTTATCCATGTTTGAAGCATAAAAGTTTTAGCACAGCCACATATAACAGATACGTGAAAGCTTTTGAGTTGCAAGACTACTCACAGGAGTCGCTAGTTTCAGTGTCAATCGCTCGCTCGGTCAGTATCAAGTCGTCAGCGGTCGCAAGTGGAGTGTTTGTGGTTGCAATGTCGAAGAATTGAGAGTGAAAATAGCATCCAAATGTAATTAATCTTAAATTGCAATAAGAAAGCGTAGAATATGTAATGAAAATTGCTGCGCGAGACTCCTATTGTGAACAGTCGTGTGTGAAGTAGTGTATGAAATTTTCAATTTGTTCAACGTTAATTTTCCCGTGTGAGGCTGTGCACATAAGAAGCAATTCATCCCTCTCTGGAAAATTTTTTCGGAGCATTTCTGCCAAGGAGAGGATTTTTTTCCACTCAATCGGACGAAGCATTGGCGAATGCGGTAAGCAATTTAAATCTGCATGGAAGTTCGCAAGTGAATATTTGGTGTGTGTTTTATCGATTTTTCCGCGGTGAATGCTAAATTTGTGCAAAATGCAGCACAGCTGAACAGCAGCGACCCTCGAGGCATGAAAAAGGGGTTATATACCCTGGCTCACCCTTCGCATTCGCGCCCCTACCGAAAAAACACCACCTAATCGACAGCACGACTCCCTTAGGCGGAAAATCGCTCAAGTGTGGAGGACAATGCATGTTCAGTAGACAATTCCGCTCCTTCACGCGAGGCTGAAGAATCGATAAGAACTGGCGCGGAGCAGAGGGTGGAGAAATTCTCGATAACGCGTCAATTTTATCCACACTTCCGTACTTCGCGAAGATATAAATCCTATTATTCGCATCTCAATTATTGCTCTATTCTTTTAGCGAGTGTGATACAGTATCGTGCCGAAAATGAGGGGATTGTTGGACAATAAATTAAATATCTGGGTTTCAATTTGAGGTTTTATAAACTGTAAAACAAATTTTTCAAAAATTCGTAAAGTTCTAATAGTAAAAGGGATGTTTAATTGAGAGTATTTTTGGACATTCAATTTCATCTCCCATTTTTAAATGAATAAATTTTTTAAAGAAGTGTTTTTTACTAAGATTTCCACTTACGTTTTTTATATTTTTAATGAGTTTTGAGATCAGGGAAGCCAAAATAAAAGAATAAAGTTTATTTTTACAATTTTGATAAGCCAATATTTCGCAGAAATCTTTGTCCTATCATATATTTTTATAAGCTATTGATACTGCACATGATTGATTGATAAACATGCTTCTTTAAAATTATATTTTTGGAAAATTTCTGAGAAGAAAAGTGATAAGATATTGCAAGTTCAAGTCGCACAATTTCATAAGATTATTTAATCCCATATGTGAAATTGGCCATTTTCCAGATTTCTTTTCAATCTTAAGCGGTAAAAACTGATATAATCTTTTAGCATTTTTAATCTAAACACTTCATTAAAATAGTGTCGAAGCCTGACATTGAAAATTGAGCCAATCCACCTGAAAATCTCGCATTTGTTGCCACAATTTGGAAAATTTGCGTGGTATTTTGCGCTTTGCTAAAGAACAGAGCAAAAAGTCACCGAACCGGATATGTGTCGAGTTAGTATCATTTAGCAATACCTGGACAAAATGAGTCACCGAGTCGATCGGACTCTTTATCGGATTTATTTTTAGGTCAAATTAAGGGGACTGATTCCCCTGAGTTCAGAGAACCGTCCAAATAACTTGAGATCCAGCTATTTTGTTTGTATCTTTCTTTGTTATTTCTGTCGTTTTTTTTATCTCCTACCACTCACAGACTTCCATTGGATATTTAAAAGCGTTTTTATCATTGCCCATTACTTAAACATTATTGCTGTAATCGAATGATTGCGAGAGCAAGTTATCTTTCGCTTCTCCAGTTTCTCTCCACATGTGAGTAACATTTTATACGATCTGTCGAGTTCCAGTGAAAATTCTGACTCTATGTACAATTTTAAGATGGATTGCATAACTCTTGCTGGAATGGATGTTTTTGGCAATGAGACAAAAACTCCGAATGTGGATATTTTTTTGGTGGGATTTCTCTTTCGCTGAGTTCACTCGGAGAATCAACATATCGCATTTTGTTTGTATACACCAATTCATAATCATTCTTGGAGATCGAAATTAAATTGGTGTGCAGTTGTGAGGGCGGCCCGTGGAGAAAAAAAAGAGCGCCCACGATATTTGATGATTTCCAGACGTGTTCGGCGTACACATAAAATTTACACATTGATGAAAATCATACTTAAATTGGTCTCATTCCGCCTCCATGGGACGCAAAAGAATATTTTCTGTGTGTGGATTTTTCGGCACAAATGCTGCGAAAAGTGGGCAAAAATTGTCGATAGAAGCACACATTTGGTGCGTCTTCGGCCGCAATCACTCACTTGGTTGCTAAATTACTCACTTTTGGTGGGCAAAAAATATCTAAAGTGAGATTTATAAGCAGTAAGAGATATGGGAAATGGGAAAAAGTTAGCACGATGGGCACGTTCAGATATGCAGTGCCGTGGATGAAATAGTGAAGCAAAAATAAATTTCCAGTAAATTCCATTTAGAGGAAAGATCTTCTTGTCTGATCCGGAATTTTTTCCATATATTTTATATAAAAATATATAGAAAAATTTGTATGGATACCTTCTTAGGAAATGTAGCGCGAATTCCGTTAGAATAATCCTAGCCTCCATGGGATGGGATATTTCCTTAGTTAATGCTAATTTTCTAGCTATGTTCTGTCTAGATATGCTTCTGACTCAAAATTCTATAATTCGTCTAAACATCGGAAGTTCATCCCAGCATCAATTTGTCACTAAAATCGAATGAGATAATGCATTTCCTCTAAATTTTAGTATGTTGTAGCTGAGATCGAAAACCCCAAACCTCCATTATATAAACCCTTTTTTTTGCTTATCTTGCAGTTGCTGGCGAGGAGGCGAGTGAGCTGCGTCATGTCGTAGCTCAAGCGCTTGGATGTGACCACAAGAGTGACTCTTGAAGTTGTGTTTGCTTCGTTCTGAGATATAGCGCTTCGCACGATGCTCCTGCTGAGCGCCTTGGCTCTGGGCCTGGTCGAGTCCACGGGCCAGAACGTGGCGAATGGGATTGCACGCAATGGCGTGGCAGACACGAGTAGTGAGGAGGGCATGTGGGGGAGCAATACAACCTTCCGCCTCGATTCGTCACCCGTCGAATGGGCCATCGGGATGGATCTGTCCACGGCATGTCCAACCCTACGGAGACCACATCATCTCTACTACCAGCTCGGCAATGCCCTGATGGCGGTGGCCTTCCTGGCGCCCGGCGGCCCCTATGGCCAGCTGTGGCTGCGAAGTGTCCTTGTTATCGGATGTGTTCTCATGGCAATGTGGGGATGGCTCGTGGAGTGCACAGTGGATGCCTTTGTGTGGGCCGTCGTGTTCCTTGTGATTAATTTTATACATGTGATTGTGCTCCTCTTCCGTTTGCGGCCCGTCAAGTTCGAAAAGGAAATTGAATCGGTGAGTTGGCCTAACAAATTTTCACCAACACGAAAAAAAATCTCCCCCAAAATGGGATTTTCATGTGCAAAATGAGATGATATATTCATTACCTAGAATATTTTGCAATATTGTTTGAGCATAATATGAAATGCTAATATATGTCTGAATAGCATTAGGGCTAAACATCACGTGTCACGGTTCCACTAAAGCGTAATTGCTGATATGAATCACACATAGAATGAAATTTGTTTAAGCGACATACAGCTGCTGGTTTAATCATGCTTTTCGCTCTTTTTTTGCCCCAACACCGAGTTCTTTCGCATATAGGCATGTTTTTTGTCCCCGATTGTTCAATATTGCTAAAATTCTATGAAAGAGATTTTGAAATAAATCCATAGCTTTCGCAATTATTAAAATATTAGGTTGTTGCAATTAAAAAGTGACTTTTTGATCACATAATTCCAATTCTATTGATTAAAAGTCGTAAATTTATAAAATTCAATTACATCCTTTACAATTTCTCCGAATTTGTCCCACCTGTTCCATGAAATTAAGCGTCTTTTCACAAGAGACATTATTTCCTAACAGTATTTAATGTGAGGTTTATGCTATGTATGTGCTGGTGATTTCCTTGATAGATTAGAATACGATAGAGACCGGCTGTAATTTGCCGCATTCATTAATCTCCTTTGTAATCACCCTAAGAGAATAATGAATTATACATAAGTAAAGTGGTAACAGGCTTTCAAATTAGAATTCAATTACTCTATGCAATATACAGAAATTGACTAGTAACACTCATAGAGTTAGTCAGGTAGACTATATAGGCGCATGTATAATAAATAAAAATGGAAAGGTTCATGAACCCATAAGTAATATATATTTTCAACATGATATTTCACTTTTCGATGTCTTCCTTATATAAGGATGTCGATTATGTAAATTTTGTCGAAATCAAGAAATCGATTTTTGCCGTAGAAACTTTGACAAAGTCTTTTCTTTCAATTTCCACTTGACTTTTCATTATCCACCTGGTGCTTTTATCCTCCCGCGATTTCAACGTTAACAGATAATCCTGGAGTGTCACGAGAGTGGAGATGTAAAAGCAAGTGCACTTGTCTTGTATGAATGTCTAATGAAATGGATAAATACCCCCAAGACAGGTGGTGACTTGCTCACAAAGAGAAGCTGAATGTTATGAAATGTTGTATTACTTGCAAATTCTCTTTCATTGGGATATGATGGACATATTAAATTTTCCTTTTGATAGTTGGCATAAGAGTCAGGAACAATTTTGATGTCAGAAAATGTCTCTGGAAATGCTTTTGCTTCAAAATTTCATGAATCACTTTGTATAATTTTCTTGTGACTTTGTTTCTTCAGGCAAATTATACGAAGATCTGAATCAGAAGGTATAAATACTCTTATGTTGACATCCCATTATTTTATTCCATTGTTTTTGGGTAATTTGAGTAAATATAATAAAAATTTTGTCGCTATTTTACTTACGAATGATGAGAAAGAGTAATTTGGAAAATAATTTCTTGAAGGGGAAAATTCGACAACTTCCGGTAAAAATATGCTCTCTTAAGAATTTTAGGACTTAATAAATTTCAAGGAACTCACATCTAATAACAATTCATTATCATTTTATCATTAATATTTCCCAGGATATTTCCATAATATTTTCAATCCGATTAAATATATTAATTTAATGTCCAGTATCTGTAATATTAGGGAAAATGATGAGAATTTACGACTAGTGGTTTCCTCAAATATGAAAAATGAAATTTCCACCCATAATGTTGCTATAAATATTATTTTAAGAGCTCCTTTTTAATTTTTCCATGGTAAAGTCATAAATTTCGCAGCGATTCGCAGTACATGATGGCATTTTTTTCGTTGTTAAATAAAGTATTTGACCCAGAAACTGAACTGTGTGCAGAATATATTGATTTTCCATTAGGCCAGAGGAGAAGAAGTGGGAATTAAAAAACGCACTTGAAACGCATCTTAGCAGTGAGAGAGATGTGGGAGATCTTTAAACATGAGGGTGGTTTTTAGAAAAAGAAGAGTCCTAAGCAAACAGACAGCAATTTGTAGCTGGTTTGAGCCACAGTAAACCGACGCCAAGACAAATATCTACACAATTACAAAATTGTTTGTTCTTTTGTGTCATGCAATACACCAAGCAGAGAGACCTAATATGCGAATTGTGACATCCTCCCCTTTATACCCGAAAACCTACCCTATCATTATGGTGTTGGCTCAGGTGAGTCAAAAAGCAATATTGGTGGATCGATGGAAACCCGCGCTCTCGCTGGAAATTTATTGCGGCAAAAGGCACAAGAGCTCTTCTGAGGACAATTTTCTGTTGCTGGAGTTTTATTGTTGGAAAACAGTACAGAGCCCAATAGCACTAATCAGTTATTATCCGCATACCATCAAATTGACTTCTCGCTATAGAAACGCCAAAATAGGACAAGCATTTGCAACGATATTTCATCGTGAAAAACCACAAGAAAGACAGAATTATGAGGTATCAATCAATATTAGGGCTTATGGAACAGCAATTCATTTTTTTTGCTCCACAAATCAATGCCGAAGACTTATCAATAAAATTCAGCAACTATAATTGATGACACAGAAACTATGAATTAGGCAAATTTGTGGGGTATTCGAATAAATTGATAGGTGTCATGTTGTAAATCTCCGATGATGATTGCAAAATCAATCATTTTACGCTGCACGGACAGGCAGGTTGTTAATCAAAAACATGAGAGGTTTTAACACCAATTAAATTGTATGGTTGGACAATTTTGCCCAGATACTTTTCCAACCCACCACTTCCCTCTGATTCGCTTTTGATCAGCACGAAAACAATACCTTTGCATATGATTCAAAGGTTCTAAATATGTATATATACAAACCTCACATATATAAGTATTGCAATAAAAATCATCCATTATACTTTGCGAAACCCCATATCTTGCGCACGTTTTCTTGTATTTACCTTTATGTATTCCACATTGCAGTGAGGTGAACCATAAATTGGAATCAAATAGATCGTTGCACTAAATTACAACTAGTGGAGGAATTGTTCTGCGTTCTTAGAAAATCCCTAATGGGACCCTTAATACGATATAATGTCTTGCTGAAGAGAATGGATTACAATAAGGTGATAAGTTAATGCTTAATGGTTTACGGGGGAGAATCCCAATAAAGTTCAATCAATTGGTCAATTCTCCTTTTGTGTTGGAAGAAACTTCTTTTACCCCAAAACGCCCAAAACCCATTCCACCTTTATCGATTGACTCCTATTGTGCGATATTTTCAACTATAATCTTCTAATATTGAGCACGTGTTTCGTTGCGCCATATTTCTATTTCTTTATCGCCCAATTTTCTTACAATTTAAGCACTTTGTTGAATCACTCCTGTGCTGAATTTGTGAACTTTTCAATTTCCCGTAAAACTGCTTCAATAATCATTGAGGGTATTTCCGTAGTTATTTAAAATGCAAATTAAACTTTCGGGCAACATTTCAAAGGCTTTAAAAACCCTCTAAGAATTTCCATTTAACTTGCTCTATCTTATCACTTTCTCATCTCAAGATTGAAGACGAACTACGATGCGTCAAGAAATAACACATTTTTATGATAATTATTGCTTTTAAAAAACTTACACTTTTATATTAAATTGATCGTGAAATGATTATTTGGGCTAAGTGTTTGACTTTCCGCAGAGAAAGCTCTACACATGTTGAGATCTTATCGGAAATTATGTGATTCATAAGATGATAAGAGAACTTGAAGGCCTTTGAACGATCCAAAACAAACAGAAAATACATTAAGGTAATTTTAAAATTAAAGTAGGAATTAGTACAGATCGTTCAAATTCTTCAGCATTTTTTATGAATGAGGCGTTATAATTTTTCATCCTGAAATTTTATTTATCTGAGTACATTTTCTGCCTCTATGGATATTATTTGCAGTAGGTAATCAATTTGTTATTGTACATTTTATACATCAAGTATAATATTTCAGTTGCCTCTGCTATGATGAATTACCCGGAAATTGTCCTAAAAAATTGATAAATTCTACTCGCCAAATTCAAGGAAAAAGTTATATATTCTAAAATGTATATTATATAGTTCGGTTTTTTGATACGACTCGAAAATATTGCTTCTCCATTTTGTTAGAAATTATAATAATGAGCATAACTTTGTGTCTCTGTCGTGCAGGGAGCGTGTATTATGAAGTCAGTCAATTACAAACATGAGGGTATCCCATTGTTGCGTATATCAAAAGCAAATTAAGTGGCTGCATCTCCTATTTGCCTTTCTATCCATAATTCAGTCAACGAATGAAAAATTCACATCAGCTTTTAGTTTAACACAAACTCAATATTACTAAATCGAAAATTGTATATGGAATAGCTGAGTTTTTGGGGTGAAGCTATAACTTGGTAAAGAAGGGAGGCATTCACACAGGATTCAATAAGGCAGGCAAAAGTGAAATATTTATCGTGTATGTAAATCAAATAGAGTAAATTACATGGCAATAAAATGTACATTACACTCATATTTGCCCAACAACAATTTGTCGCACGCAACTTTGAGCAGCGTAAGTGATTAAATTACCTAAACTATAAATAAGTTTCGACGTATGGATCAATTCAGCGTTTATTTAAGGACTCAACAGGTGACGATAACACTCTCAGGCTTCAACTTTACACTATAGGACAATATTTTATTTATATTAATTAACATGCGTGCTTCACAGCCTCGAATATTCCACCCACACAAAGTTTGGTGCAACTTCCTCCCAACTTGTTTCTCTCTCTATTATTGCGTGACATTTTATCCTGCCAACAGGAGAGAACATTATACACAATGTTACAATGTCATTTTCTCCTTGCTGAACATTACCGTGCAATTTATTTAATTTGCAAATTATCACTCGATGTCTATAGAGCCATCGCTGGGCTATATAGCAGTGAATGCCAATTAGAATGATCTACAGCAATTTTGCGTGATGTCGGCACGATGTCGAATAGAGAAAAAAATTCTTTTATGCTTTGTTTGTGTCTCCGCCATCGAAAAACAAATATTCACCGAATGTCAAGGTAATATGAGTCTGTTTTTCCATCCAAGAGTCAAATTTTATGCTCAAGTAGTTACATCAACCTTGCCCCAAACCATACTCCGCCCCACCTCTGCAGCATCCCCAGACTTTCATTAGAACAAAAATTCTTTGGGAAAAAACACACACATTCCTTCGACAAGAGATGCCAGTAGTTGGGCTTGTAAACACGAATCAGTCAGGGAGAAATTGTTTTCCCCCATCATCTATCATGAGGGTTATTAAATTTTTCCCTCTTATCGATTTTCCACCATCAACAGACCTAAGGTTACATTCTGTCTGGTGAGGCAGATTAGAGAATCTATCCATCTTTCTATAGACGAGAAATTTTGAAGAGGAATTTTAGCGCAGAAACTAATTGTTGGGTTGTTGCAAATGTTAATGGAGTTTTTTAAATAACTATTTTTACCCCCGAAAAAGTAATTATAAAAATTGCATTTCCAATTGCAACAACCTAATAAAACCACAAATTAAAAACGCTAATAGAATTTGCAGACCACTCATTGAAAAGCTTTTTGTATGTAATTGCATAAATTAAAAAAAAAATAGATACAACGCGCCACAAGTTAATCAAATTAAATATGGTTAAAATTTAATGGAACTCTTTTGGAATGTGTTTTTATTGACACAAAAATATCCAAAATGATCCACTGTTTCTTTTCTCCATATACAATTATGTCAATAATTTTCTAATTATACTTAATTTGTTTATTCTCGTGTGTTTCTGACAGAAAAATTTAAATGGGTGTTTACATAAACAGCACATATAAATTCTAATGGGATACATACGCCCCTCGAAACCGTAACACATTTGCTCAAATAAAAGTATAAAATACCTACTTGAAGAAAATGTATCATATCAAGTAAGAATGGTAAGAATTCTCTCAAGTTTTCCATTTTGCAAAAAAGTAATCAAATAAGAGAAAAGTCGTCACACTGTTTGTCCATTTCATGGAAAATTGTGGTGTTTTATATTTTCCCGTCTTATTCTTTTTATATGTATGTCCTTTAATGTATCCCATGAGGTGGAAAAAAAAATTCCTCCGGCTGATCCTACCTATTTTATTTTGTCTGTATCATCATTTCCTCCTATATATACATTTCCCAGGCATTAGGTGTGGACATTACAGTGGATAATACGGTCCACCGGAAAACCAGAGGGGACATATTAAAATTGTGATAATCTCATCTCTTGGGGAATAGGACTATGTATGATGTGTACATTTTTATCACAAGCCATTACTTCATTTAATCTGGAAATTTATATCGCACATTAATTATGCACTGTGACACTTTTTCTTGCTCCTCGCATACCTGAGGCACGTGAATAAAAGTTTCATTGAGTTTGGTGGGTGGGTGAGGAGGAGGAAAAGGTTATTAATTTCTTTGGGTGTGCTGAGGTGCTTTGGGGAAATGTCCCAAATCGATTGAATGCACAGAGAGGGTCACAAATGTAACTTTGTTGGGGCAAAAAAAATAAACAGGATAATATTATTTTCTATACACAAGAGTCAATGGTTGGACAAAAAAAATCAATAAATTCGCCTTGCTGTGAGAGAGAGTGGCCTATGTGTAAAGTAATAACTGCTCCAATTTTCTCTTCTCTCAGCTCTCTCCTCACAGAATGTCTGAACTATTACCCCATATTCAACCTCCTCATTTCACCCACCCCCTCCCTCATTTTCTCAGGATATCCACAACAAAATTCTATGTGTACATTTCAACAACATAAACACAATACATACTTTCACGTAGCCATTTCATTTTATATATCTCATCGAAGGAGATAGAAAATTATATAAAGACTCTATCTACGAGACAGCCATTAGATGGTCTATAAAAACACCACAATTTATCCCTGAGATGTATCTACCCACTAGAGAGAGGCTCTAGACAATAGTTTTTCTGATGAGAAGCGTGAAAATTGCAAAATTCAACAGTAGGTATGAGGGACTTTGCCTTCACTAACACCGCACAACATTTGAACCGGAAGTTACTGAAAAATTAACCAAAAACTCACTCAACGGGTGCTTGAAAATGTATAAAAGTGTCTCATGTGAAAGTCCTTTTCACACCGCAAAATTTCATATTCATCGCTGAGTGAAAAGCTCTCTCTCACCCCGACCTTGTCAAATGACAAAGTTTATATTTTCTCGACAATACCACAATATCTGTGACAGTTTTAGGTTTCCCTCATGCAGTTTTATTACATATTTATGATAATTTAATTTTACATTTTCATACTATCTCTGGATATGTTTCTGCGGCGAACTTGTGCAGGAGTTATAAATTTTCTTTTTGAGAAAATATCCTATTGACAGTGTATGTTATTTCCACGGGATCATAAAAATTTCATACAGTGGGAGAATTTATGGGTAAATTTATGCGACCCACCGATGAGTCGATAGAGAGTGTGAAAAGATAATTTGCAGTGTCATAAATTGTCCTTATTAAAACTTTTTTCTTATAGAAAATTAGATTTCTGATCATATTGAAAGTTCTACAATGTTTATGAAATTTTGCTTCATGTGGTTTATTCATTGTTTGCGGTAAAGAAAATGATCCAATTTGTTGAGGAATTATTAGATTATCCTCTCCCACCCTTGCATATAGTCACGAACATATAAAGAATTGGCTCTCTGAGCATCTTTACCATCTCAGGAATTTTTTTCCATGTGGGAGAAAACTTTTTGAAATCCTCTAAAATGATTCCTTACAGCTGGATATCAAGTAAGGAATTGTTGCCAAGAGACTTGCAAAAGTTTTCATATCTTATATCCCTTTGGTTTCTCTTTTGAAAGGTTTCCACCCTCTACAGGTAGTTATTTTTGTTTTCCATCTTCTTTCTTAATATTGAAAGTTGAGTGTGCATATGTGAAATGGCCAGATCACCCACAAAGGCCCCAAACCACCAAATATTGGCCGGTTGTGACTAGCAGAAATCCGAAAACACCCATCTTCAGAACGTTTGTCTGTCTGTCTGCGTGTTCGTGATAACATCACGATGAAACCGCTGAACCGATCGGGATGAAATTTGGTATGGGTATTGAGAATATCTCTAGGCTATAGAACATCTCCCCCTTCCCTCTTCACCCATGGTACCACCAATACAAATTTACCATTTTTTGAGAAGTCTTTTACTTTCACACCGTATAAAATGCTATTGGATAAAGATGTATGGTGGAGTTGGTCAGGGTAGGGTCCCTTATAATACTTTACTATAAGAGAGTAAAGAATTAGAAGAAAATCCTAAGGAATTTGTAGCTAGATTCCATCTATTCATATAGGGAAGCCCTGCAGTGCAAGGCGCCAAACGCCTTGTTTTATGAATTGTTCATCTTTCCCAACTTTATAGAATGTTCGGAAATGTATTGATATAGAAAATTTCTTGAGGTGTTAGAATTAGTTGGAATAGAGTAAGATAGGTCGTAGGATATGATATCATAAATTATGATCCCCATTTTTAAAATATTAAAAGAAATTGTACATAATTAGGTATTAAATTACTTTGTCTTTTATGATTTCCAAAAATTTGTCTACTGACTGCAAAAATCTTTTCTATATTTTGTCTCATCACTATGTCCGCATGGATAGTTTTCATTTTGCATAAAAATTTAATTCCACTGCCTGATTTCTCGGGTTCGTACACAAGACTAATTTTATCTTGTCCAACAAGCAAGTCTGCCTGAATTTAGCACGTTATTTTCCGGATGGATTCCGTGTTTATCTGCTCGGGGAGATTTCTATATCTGTCTATGGCGTCTGGTGGGTTAAAACTGGAGGCAAAATGTGAAATCGAACCTATAACAATGCATGTGTGAATAGCGAATTGGGTCATTTATGTGCTAAATGTTATAGATATTACAATACAATGTCACATAAAGAAAACTTTATACACCACAATGTTGAATTCTTCATAATATTCTATGTCACTTTTATGCATCATAGAAGAATAGAAGGAAAATTTAAGAATATTTATATACATTTCTGCACGAGTTTCATTTTGATTGAGAGTTACTTTGTGTTGGAAAGTGGAGGAAGAATACAAAAGAGACTTTCCACGTGAGAACCGCCAACACATTTTCTTGTGATTGACGGTGGGAGAGCAGGCGTAACATCTCTATTAAGGGGTGAATTTTTCGCTCGAAACACCCGCATATGAAATTTATTGATGAAGCGCGCGATAGCTTTTTATTCGCAAGCATGATGTTTGATCCAATTACAAAATGGAAAATCTCATTGCATATCAATCTATTGGAAAATCATTCAACATCCAATGTTTTAATTTGCAATTTTCGCTCTGCAGCTTCATGTAAAGTCAATTTGATTTTGCTTATTGATTTACTTTGGCGAATGTGTGATTCACACAATTACAAATTCAATGAGGATGATGCCGGCAAAATGTTGATTCACAACCATGACCACCGGCACGATATTTTTCTTGCGTGTTAATTTCTTATCGTTGAATTTCAAATTGTGTTCATCATCAGCAAACAAGAGTTCAGAGAGTGTTTATAAATACAACATTTATTTGTATTTTATGGCAAAAGTTCCCAAAAAATTCACTACTTTGTACAACATAGTAGAATAGAGTTATGATATATCTTCTGGGAAATGTTCTTATTATGCCTTGAGCTAAAGCTCCTTCACAATTATTTTAGCCAGTTTATGCCGGCGCGCCTCATGAGAATATTGGATAGTATAATTGCTGCTCCGGGACTCATTCAGGAGAGCTCTAGCGGCACTAACCTAGGTTTCTTCGAAAGGATAAAGCCCGTCAAGCCATGAAAGTGGTATTTTATGAGCTCCGAGGACAATTTATAGCACTGCATTTTATATTATCAGGATTTTATGTTTCCATCCACTTCCTGATGCCTTGAGGTCATCAGAGTTGAGATGATTTCAAATGCAATAGATTAAAGATTGTCTTAAGAGAATTTAACGGATATTTTCGTTAAAATTATATGAAAAGTTTTATGCAAAGTTTCATTAAACTTTAATGAAATTATTCTTTTCCTTTGTCAGGTGTACGCAGCCCTATTCCAGCCTCTCCGGGTGTCACGTCATCAGTTCAAGAAAGTCCTGAATTGTATGAAACTGGTGCGCTCACTCAAATACCAAGAAGTCTATGCACAAGAAAAAGTCACCAAAGTCGACAGTTTGTCTTTGGTGTTGTCGGGAAAGTGAGTTTTCAGACATTTCTTTTGCCCTCTTTCCTCAGTGGAACATAAAACAATTTAAACATGTTTTTTGTGCACTCCAAAGTGTCCTTTAAATATCGCGAAAGGTCATTAATAGAGCATTTCCTTACAGACTAGTCGTATCGCAAAATCAAAGAGCACTCCACATAGTGTTTCCTCATCAGTTCTTGGACTCTCCTGAGTGGTTTGGAGTCTCCACGGATGATTATTTTCAAGTAATATGGGGTAATTTGTTTGGGATTGATTGAATTTTAATAATCTTGTCTCTTTTTTTTTCAATTTTCAATCGCTAAAGGTATCAATAATGGCCATGGAGGAGTCACGAGTACTCATTTGGCATCGAGACAAATTGAAATTGTCGATAATGGCTGAGCCATTTCTTCAAGCAGTCTTTGACCACATCCTCGGCCGGGATGTCGTGAAGAAGCTCATGCAGGTGACTCAGGTTGGCGTCCAAAGACAGCTTTATAGTGGAATTCTTACAGATTTCGATCATTTTTCCGGCCGGGCGGTCGTCCGTCTCTTTATCCGTTTAAGAATCGTTTTAGTGAGAAAACCGTTATAGATATAGCCTTGCTGTTTCCGCAAGATGGCGCTATAGCCGAACTCCTACACCCGTGCATCCGCCATTTTGAATAGTGTTAATATATTCCTTTTGAAATATCTCGAAAATTTCCTGAACAATTTTTTTGAAATTTTATTATGTTGTAGCTGGGGTCGGGATCTTTCAAACCTGGAGTTCAGATAAACCCGTTTAAATCTTATATCTTATTATGAAATGATTTTTGAACCATAGAAATTTTCAGGAACCATTCAGAAATGTTTAAATTTTTGAAATTTTCTCAAATATTAAGAAATTTTCAAAAATTTGGTTAAGAAAACTGGATAATAAATCCCTTTATCCTCTTTCGAGTTGGCACACTGTAAGAATTCTACTCGTAATCTAGAATGACCACTAGTTTATGAGCTGTGAAGCCTAATTTATCATTAACAAATACTTTTTTTTGCAGGTGAGCGAGACAATGGCCGCTAGCAATGGTTTCATATCGTCAGGATATGATGATGCCGAAGACAAACCCATGCTACTCATGAAGAAGAGTAATGATGGACATGGAATTACAGCGTTAATCAATCGTCAACTTCAAGGTGAGTGAGATGATACCATCACGCAAGACTTCAACCTTCATCCACCTGCTATGGAAGAAGATATAGTACCAAAAATCGCTCTGGTCAAAAGAGTGGGACTTTCTGAGAACTCAATAGATCCCAAGTAGCACATCTCACTTTTGCTGTGCTGCTTGGGTAAGTCGAATTCAAAAGGGAAAATCATACAGCATGTGTGGAAAGGAAGAAATATTTGTGCTTTATATGTTTTTTTCTCTTCTCTGCCTGAACTCTCTCCTCGCTTCTCAGCTGAGAAATCCTCTCTCTCTCGCTTTTCCTTTAAGCAATTGCAAAATTGGCTGTTTAGTCACGAAGATATTGATAAAAAGCTTTTTCGCATTTCCACAATTTTGCGGGAATAAATTTTGCTTTTGCACACCTTCTTGCATTCTTATGCATCGCACATGTGGGCAAAATATAGAGGAGAGCAGATTAGGTGATTTTTTGCACCCTTTGCGCCGCCTCTTTGCGGGTTCTTGAGATTACATATTACATGGTGTGCCTAATGCAAGCATTCATCGCACGTCTGTCCATGCCTGAAAAGCTTCTCGTGAAGAGTCCTTTCCCCAAAATGATTTTAATCCTCTCTCTCTTTCTCTATTTTCATTAATATTTGATTTTCTTCCACTTTATCTCCATCACTTTTAATTTGCGCCCTTCCAGTTTGTTATTTAATGTTTATATTCTCTTCCTTTTCTTTTTCTCTCTTTTTTATTTTAGAGGAGCATGTCCCATTGCTCGGAAGTTCCTATCGAGCGTTCCTGCCATCAATGGTTGCATCTACTGATCTCAAAACGTCTACTTGCTGAACATCTCTCTTGTCCTCTTTTCATTTTTTTGTCACATTGTCTGTGTAGATTTTTTTTATGTTGTTGCAATATTTCTCTCTCTCATAAATACTATTTTTTTGTGAATAAGTTTTTGCGTTAAAATGTGGACAATAACTTGATTTATATCCACCACAATTTCTCTACTGGCTGGTGTTAAAAAAACAGACAAATTTGTCCGGAATCCAAGTGTGAAAACTCTATCATTTGGACAGCATGAGCTCTCGATATAATAATTTTTCTATCTCTATATCTTTATCTCTCTCAACAATTTAACGCTTCTCTTCTTCTTCTATCATATGAATGGAAAATATATTAGCGTCCACAAAGACAAAGTTAATAAAATATCATCTCATGCTGAAATCACACTGAAATTTTCATATTTAATATGATTCTGCTCCGGCAAAACTTTTCAGTTTGATAGTTGATTGATTACATGAAAATTTAGTAACTTTGCCATGTTGTTGCTTCTTGAAGTTTTGTAAAAGGAACATTTTCTTTTGCCTAGCTCTGCCTAGGATATCTAAATATTATTATTGCGGTAAGTTCCAACACACCTTTTTTATTTTACTTTCCATCTCCCCAAACTAACACGTAATTTAATCATAATCCTGCGATGCACAGTCGACAACACACAATTAGGGTCACTCACTCAAAAATGTCTTTCTTTCTCACTGACTAATCAGGGTTCTTCTTCTATTGGTTCGCTTGATAACTAATCCCTCTTGTTGATAATCAAATTGATTTGGAAGCCTCATCAATCAACCAATTCCTTCACAAAATGCTCATGTTCCAAGTATTTCGGTCATAAAGGTCACTTGATGTTAATTCTCAAGTGATTTACCTAAAGCTCTTGCTTGAGTGGCTGAATCGCAATTATTCGAAATGATAGAGTCAATGATCTCTCTTGATCGCAAGAAGAAAATGTTTTGCAGATCATTAACAACGATGATTCTGCACATTTAATTGCGATCAGGGAGGTCCAAGGGGTGAATCATGTTGTAAAAGCTATTATAATTCAGGTATTCCAGAAGTATTTTAATTCGAATTATGAAAGGAATTCCTCTGGAAATTCTAAAGGGATTTCCAATAGATTTTTTAAAGAATTTCCATTGCAATTTTGAAAGTGATCCCACTAGAAATTCTACAGAGTTTTCCATTAATATTTCTAAAATTTAAAGGGAATTTCATTCGGATTTTGAAAGGGATCCCACTGGAAAATTTAAAGGGATTTTCAATAGAATTCCTAAATGATTTTCATTGGAATTTAGAAAAGGATTCCACTAGAAATTCTATAGAGATTTCCATTACTAAAGGGATTTCCGTTCGATTTTCGAAAGGGATTCCACTGGAATTTGCAAAGGGATTTCCAGTGGAAATTCTCAATAGATTTCCATTGGAATTTCGAAAGGGATTCAATTGGAATTTCTAAAGAGATTTCCATTGGAATTTCTCAAGGGATACCACTGGAAATTCTAAATGGATTTTTCTTGGAATGTCTAAAGGGATTTCCATTAGAAATATTGGAAAATCAAGTAATTTTTTAAGTAATTAAATACTGGTGAGTGATCCTAATTTCACTCTAGCAACTGTACTGCAGGAAATTTTTACTTTATTCTGCCCAATTAGCCCCAGAAAATAGCAAAAACTAGAGTTTTTCTTCAGAGTTTTTGTCTCTCTTTCGAGAAAGATCAAATTTTAGTGCATGCCTGATGAGTTTGTGTACATAAAATAGCACGAGATTGTAAATAAACCAATTTAGACGAGTAAAATTAATCGGAAAGACTTAAATCTGTGAAATTGTCCGTGACTCTTGTGAATGAGGAGTATTTTAGCGTAAATGGTGTGATATTTTGTCTCTCTTACAGCTGGTGATCCAAATGCTTGGCGCTTGGGAAGAATTGAGGAGGCTGACCACGAGACGGCTGTTTAATGCTCGAGAGAGAGAGAGAAACCAAAGAAGTGTTGGATTTATTGAGAGTTTTTCCGTTGATGAAGAGAGTTGGACAATATTTTTATTCTCTTAATAAGAGCAACGCGCAGTGATTTTTTGATACAAATAGAATTTGTGCAAAAAAATATCCAAGAGAGAAGATTAATTGAAGAGTCATTAGCTGAACAGAGCAGAGAATTGTATAGAAAGGACAACTAAATGTGCTAAATTTGATGAAAATGTTGAATTTGATGCTTTCTCAAATTATCTTAGATTTTTATTACTAACAATTATTGTATATAATTGGACTGAATATGTAGAGTGTGTAATTTTTAAATGAATTGACGCGAATATCAATTAGTTGGTGCCACAAAAATTACCAAAAAGAAAAACAATGGATTCAGTTGAGATCTTTTCAAATAAAATTACCTATCCTCCAAGGATTTGAGAAATATCGTGCGAATTGTATAAAACATAGTCCCTTTTTACTTTGAAAAGATAAATTACAAAACAAAATGATAACTTATGTAATTGTACTGAAAATTAAAAATCGCCTTTTGTAATAATAAAAGATAAATCGAAAATTGCTTTTCAACGTGTTTTTTTCTTTTATCTTTTCACAGCTTTTTCCAAAGATAAGTCGAATCGATAATATTCAGTTCGTGGAAATACTTTTAAATGAAGTACCTGCTCATTTGGATGTCTTCTATTTGTCCTCTATGGCCAGGTGATTTTCTTTCTCTTGGAGTGAGGATTCTGGGGAGGAGAGTTTTCCGAGGAAGTCCTTCTCTTTGGAGCTATTGTGCGGGTGTCTGACTCTTGGGGTTTCATATATGGTAGCTTGACTTTATATTGAGTCTCCTTGGACTCTTTATCCTCCGTGAAGGTGATTCTATTGTGTTTTCTCTTCAGCTCTCCGTTGGAGGTCTCCTTTTCTGGCCTAGCACTTCCAGTCTCGGAGCGACTTCTGTCTCTCGTCCTCCGACAAGGTTGTGGCATAATAAAGTTCATATACAGTCTCATTAGCTCCTCTCGGTCAATCCCTGTGATATTTGGGATGTCCAGTTGCCTCTGAAAAGCCAATCGAGGAGAATAAACAACCGGAAGCCCTTCAACAATTTCACCCCGCCTACCTCCTTGAGGATTTCCACGATTTGTTCGTTTGTGAGTAAATTAGGGTGCAGCAGGTCCATAGTGCGACTTTATCTTGTAATATCAACCATCAAAACTGTTTATCACACGGTAAAACACACCTTTTATCAGCGGATTTGTTATTTTTCTGCGGCCTTCGGCTGTCACCGCCGAATCTCCCGGACTGGCTAGTTGGCGGTGGAATCTGGCAGAGGCGCTGCAGTAACTATTGCAGTGGCAGTGCGTTTGATTCCGCAGAAAAACACTGAATTTCTCAGTAAATTAGCATTTTCTAGGAAATATTAGTGTGTAATAGCTTAGTTAAGATGTTCAAGAAGTGAGTTATCCGATTTATTTAATCTCCCAATTGATACTTTTGTGTGGGCGAAGGATTTCACTAAACTAACCTCAAATTGATGTCTTTTGTTTATCCATCCGGCAGATTTGATGAGAAGGAGAGCGTTTCCGGGACACTACAGCTCAAGTCATCAGTGCAGAAGGGGATTCGTGTGAAGCTCCTTGAACAATTTGCCAATTTGGAGCCCTTCATGGAGAGCATCCTGCCGAAGAAGGACGGCTTCAAAATAGTCAAATGGTGAGTGTTTTTCTTTTTCAGGGCATTTTCTGGGATGAATCTCTGAGACTCAGACAACTGTTCTTGTGTCTAGTCATGATCATATAGAAATAATTGTGAACACGGCGGGAGAGCAATTGTTCTTCCGGCAGCGCGAGGGCGCCTGGATGCCGACACTAAGGCTGTTTCACAGATATCCCGTGTTCCTGCCCAAGGAGCAGGTGGACAAGGGGGCCATTCGTTTTGTTCTCAGTGGTGCAAATATCATGTGTCCCGGACTCACGTCGCCGGGAGCGAGAATGATGCCCGTGGACAAGGGCACAGTTGTGGCCATCATGGCTGAGGGGAAGCAGCACGCTCTGGCCATCGGAGTCACGACCCTCTCCACAGATGACATGTAAATATCCCCTGGGTGATCCCTTCCTCAAAATTAGAACATTTGCAAAGAGTGTTTGTCTTGCAGCTCAAAGATCAACAAGGGAATCGGCGTGGAGAATTGCCACTACCTCAATGATGGCCTGTGGCAGATGAAACCCATCAAGTAGAAACGTCCTGGCTGTTAAATTGACCATCCCCCGCATCCAAATCATTAAGGTGTAACTTCTATTTGTATTGAAATTTGAGGGAATTACATGTGACAGAGTCGGATCAACGCTAATCTTATGGATTTTGACTTGGTCTAAGACTAAATGATTCATACAAGACTTCTAAAACATCAAACAGACGCTTTTATGGGCGTCGATTTTATTTTGTTCGTTTTTAATGACTGAAAATTCAATTTTCATTAAAAACATATCAAATTTCATTGAACGCGTTCAGAAGGAACTTTAAAAGCGCTTAAAACTAAAAAAAACATCTGAAGGAATTTAAAAGCGCCTAAAATTTTATTAAAAGACCCTACAATTTTAAAAACGCCTAACATTTTTACATTCGACGCCTGACCAGTTCAGTTGACACAGTTGAAGGCGGCTTTTTAAACAACCGATAAAATTAAGCTATAAAAAGCGCCCGTCTGGCGAAAAACCGGTTAGAAAATAATGTTAAAAAGCGTTTTTTATTAAGTCCATCTGATATCTCTTTATTTAATTTCAAAGCTCCTTTTATTTTTCTCTCAATCTCTTAATATGCGCTTTTCGGGCGTCTTTACGGTTTTAGTTATAGCTAAAAGTTTCTTAAAATTAAAATCCCTCAATAGATTTTAAGAAGTGCTTAACATCACCCCAAACTCACTTGTCGGCCGCCTTAGTACACTACTGGTTCCTTTACTCACGAAATAATCGATAATCATCCCCAATGAACTTCCCCTTTGTCTCCGGGATGCCCCAACCACCTGTTGACATCCCTCCCCAGCGCCGGACACTTGTTGCCGCCCAATTCCACGTGCCATTCATTGACGACTCT
>CAKKOB020000787.1:5834-28992 GCA_918844115.2 Phlebotomus perniciosus | reverse complement strand
TCCACCCCTTTTGGAACCTTTCATACAAATCTCCCCTATTCTCGACTTTTATCCACTAATGAATCTTCTCTCAAACTAAAGGGACCCAAGTTACTACAAAAACCACCAAACCACGCAAAGAGAGGCGCGAAGCGCCTCGTAGGTAAAAATAAAAACTGATCAATTTTCTTGGCATAATCTGTAAGAATTCCACGTTCGCAATCTAGGATTGCCACTCGTTTTTCTTCTTGTTTTCTTTGAGTTTGCAACCTTAAAAAACACATCTTTGAAATTGCCTTCAAGTTATTGAAACACCAACAATGTCATGACTGATATTTATGTGTTCTCTGATTCCTAAGAATCAGAATCTTCAATATTATCATTTATGAAAACCATCAACAATATTTGCAATTGGATCAATCACATACATTTCTATAATATATTATTACTCTGATGTTTTTTTTCTCCAAAGATAATATCCTCAATGATGCATACACTTTTGCAGTAAAGTGCTGCAATTAATTCAAATATTATCACTAATGAAAGCAACTGAAGGATTAATTAAATGCACAAGTGAAATTCTCGTGGATGGAAAGTTTCTCTCAGACTTGTGTAAGCTTCTGAAAGCTCAACTCCCAAGTATATGTATATTTCCATGAGTCGTTAATTGTTGGAATATTAATTTTCTTCCAATGACTTTCTTGCCATGATGTGAGAAACCTCAAGGTGTGCACGGATTGTGGAAGTGAAAAGTTGACTCACTTTTAATTTATGTCATATTTTAATTCAACTCCACTTGATTGTTTTAATTGCGGCGAAGAAAGTTTTATTGCAGCCACACCTTTCAGGAATTGGGGTGGGATAGGTGTGTTTGGGTGGAGGGTGAAAGTGTAAAAGTGATACGAAAGGTCTTCAACTGAGAAATGAGTGAGCTCAGAGATAGAAATTTCGCTATCACTTTAATTACTGTTGAAGAATTGCAAAGGTAAATTTTTACTTTTTTATTTCTACGACTGTTAATTCTTTAATTTGGAAATTGAAACACGATTTCTGCATGTTAGTGACTATTTATTGTTTACAAAGTTGGTGTTCCGATTATCATTAATTACTCAAACACGTGAAGTGTCCGCAGAACGCATGGAAGTGGCAATAAAAGAAAGGGTTGGCAGAGAGGTTTCTGTTCACGTCTCTTATGCGTGCGTCTCACCTCGATGAGACTCAACAAGCGTGCGTGTGGCTGTAACGTTACAATTAAATGCGGAAAGTTGCAATTTTCCCTAAAATGGGAGGGTGTCCCACAGCCGATAAATTTGAGTTTGTGTCATAGGCAATTGAGCACGTAGACCCACTATGCAATTTAACAATACCAATTAGGAGTGACAATAAATTAAACGTGATTAAAATTAATAAACTATATAAATTTAGTGATGTCTCTCGGTGTCGGGGTGAGCAAAAAGGACGCATTTTATATCGTTTCAAAGTAGAAAAATATTAAAACGCAAATTGCAGTTTATAATTTTCTTGTCAAATTTATGACTTTGTAATTTCATGGCGGTAATGATAAAAGTAATAAAGTAAATCGATATTAATTTTATATTTTATTGAATTCGATTATAACGCTATATTGCTCAATTTTATTACACCCACCATATATCGCTAGCTGTATCGCTGCACATTTTATATCAAAGCATGGGATATAGGAATGGCTGTGAAGCTCTACAAAATGATGATAATTAAATGGTCTGTAACATACCGTAGCTGTAAAATCATTATTTGAATTGTACATTATTTAATTTAATGGAGATTTTTTTAATTTATCATGAAACTGGCCTATCAATGTCCCTTATTGATTATATTAATGGGCAACTATGGGATGATGCTTTTTCATGCTATCAGTTTTATCGTCGCCATATTGCCCTTTGGGTTAAACAATTGTCCGAGTATCTGAAACTATAAATACCAGGCGTGAATTTTACAATTTTGACATATGTTTTTATAGCCCAATCTGATGGTTTTAACTGCAGGCAGCGAATGTGGAATTCAGGAATTTTACACAATACTTGTCTGTTTAATTTCCGCATTTTAATATAATATGTGTGGTTATATTCAAATTAATTTTTTTTAGCATATCAGCAAAATGAATAAGAGAGACATAACTTGAGTTTCTGAGTAAAAAGTGACTATCCGGAGACCAAGAGGCAGATATTACTGCGTGTAAATTGATGAATGTACTTCAATAAAGGAAGTGAAAAAAATGGTAAATATAGGAATTATCAAGGAAATTGTAATTTACATAAATACATAGGATCACGGAAATCCCTTATAGAGAAACTTTTTGTTGTAAGGTATTTTGAAAGGTTTGAAAAATTCATCTAAAATGCTAAAGCTGAAACAAGGAAGAGCTAAAACTTTTACTTTATAAACTTTTTGTTCTGTTAAATCAAAACAATTTTTATGAGAGTAAATCATTGACCACTAATAATAAAATTCCTTAATTTTGATTAACTGTTTTATTAACTATAATATAATACATTGTGATGTACACATTTCTTTGCCTAATACTTGCCTCTTTTGTGGGAAGATTTTTGTGGAGCTTACATAAATTTTCCATTCATTTCACTTTTGTGTTATGATGCATCCTAAAAGCTCTTGTGCTGCATGAAAAATGTCCCTCTGGGAGAAGTTTTGCATTTTATGGAAATGCAACCCGCAAAGACTCTTTCGTTCTTTTAATAAGTGGAAGCAATATTAAAAATATTATTCATCGTTGGAACGTTCTTTCCACTTTTCTTTTCTCTTAAGAGGACACTTCTGTGGGTTTTCCTTCTCCCACCTCATTTCCATCCACTCGGAAGCTTTATTCCTTTCTTTTCTCCTCTTCATAATACCACAGACAATATTATTACTACTCACCATGATTATTATCTTATTCACTCCGTCATAATGGACTTGTCTGTTGTAATTTAAGGTGAGATTTGAATTCATTTTGAGAAAAGTATCATAACTATTTCTAGTGTCTAGTGATAAAATGAGTAAAATGTGCGATTATTCACTCATTATCAAATTTGTATATATAATTTTCCTCTTCCGCAATTGAGTTTAATGATTTAAATGCAATTATGTTTATTTGAAAAAGACACAAAATGATGACAAGTAATTTGATTATGTGTTTGAAAGTACTCTGGCATTCATGTCGTGCGTTAGTGTGTCGCTTAGAATGAAAATGGGAATTTTCGACAGCAGGGGTAACACGAGAGGACATTTTCTTCCACTGTCTTCAAATATTTACACTCGGAAAAACATTTTCCTTTACAAGAGAATTTGATAATTTCCTTCTCAAGAATAATTTTCCTTCTAAATAATTCACAATAATACTAATTTGAATTCAAAATATAACGTTAAATAACTGAAAATTATCATTAATTTTCTTAGTTTATATTTATGTAGTCAAGATGTTTTCCAAGAGCATAAAAGCTCCTGTCAATTTGCCCATGGAAGTTGATGTTAGTCCACAAAATTTACCTTGCACTTCATTATCTTGTTTCCTGTTGTTTGGCCCCAAACAACAAGTAATAAGGATGAAATCAACAAATTGGATCATATTGCTACGACAGGGACATCTTTCCGCTCCCAGATGAATTCCAAATTTGCTGGTGCTGTCGAAAGGTGGGAAGTTGAGATAATAAATTCAAAAGAATGCCAAAGCAGGTGTATCTCGAGACTATTCGTGTGATGATGATGATGATGGTAATGATATTCCGAGGAGTATTTATTATAACACTCTCACCCACCAACACGGACCTTTTTCCTCTTCCACGGCTCCCCCACCCCATCCCGATTTGTGTCTGGCACAATGGTGATGTGTACCATTTTCAGTTGGAACAAGTCCCAAACCCACCCCGTGTATATAAATTATTCATTCGCGATTGCGAAAGGCAAGCAATATGCGAGATATTTCGCCTCCGTGTCTTCCATGTCCAAACTTCCTTCAAGTCAACTCGACGCCTTATCACTCCCCTCTAAATTCCTATTACCGTGCTTTGTAGGTACACAATGCAACAGGCTCCATCAATTAAAAGCACCGTCTCATCATGTACCAAGTCGATTAATTATTAAAACTTTTATCTTGTCGCTCTTGGAGTCGCTATACCCAACCAGATTTACACAACGGAGTCACCCGCAGGAAAAAGGGAATCGCATGTTCGAAAAAGGATTTTTTATTAACATGAAATTAGGAAATCGCTTCAAGATATGTGCGTATCCTTGCCCGTTTGTTATATAGAAACTTTTTTAGGGTTGGGGGTGGTGGAGAGGTTGCTTTCTTGGCTTGAGGATATCAATTCAATTTGATCAAGGAACTCGCCAACCTCATAACATGATGAATATTAATTATTTAGGGATACTTGAAATATTATACAAGGAATGAATATGTATAAGAAAAATCCTTGAAGAGACTTTACACAAAATAGATTGAGCTGTCCATAGCTTCTAATTACTTTCTTTAATTATTGCAATCATACCTACTTATAATGATTTTTAGGGTTTCACACTGGAATTTCATAAAACAACCTCTAGAAAATTGATATTACATATTATTTAATTGAATCAGAAAAGACAGGCTTTTTAGAGAACGAGAATTATTTACCAGTAAATTAAAGGCAGATTTGTTCTTGGTTTAGCGTAATTAATTGCACTAAAAATGTGCTTTTATTTTACTAATTCATTTAACCTAAATCATGGGATTATGTTTTAATAATGGTTTTTAAAACAATAATAAACAAAAAGATATACATAGACCGTTTAGCCTTTTTTAAAAGACACACTCATTACATTCTCCCACAAGTGGTTTTACAAGTGTACAAAGGCTGTTATTAATAAGTCGACTGCGAGACAATCTGGTAATTTTTCCGAGCCCTCAAAGGTAATGGAGTGACTGTGGGTGGGAAAATGTGAATATTTGTTAAATACTCTTGTGATGATGACTCCCACACGCCGTAACTAAACAACACATCGTCTTTGATCTTTTATTTAAATACAACAGCTTCACACCCACCCCGGGGGATGGGGAACACATGAGTTGGAAAATGTTAGGCAAAATCTTCCCGGACTTTTTCCATCATTCTCTCGACGTGGGAGAGCGCAGAAAAAGCTCTGGGCGAAATTTATTTTGTTCACAAACAAGATAGAATGTCGAAAAAACGGGCCCCCAATCGGGGGGTTGGTTTAGGGTGGTGGGGATAAAATTACAATTCATCCAAATACCGTGAGCAATTTTCCCTTACA
Organism: Phlebotomus perniciosus; assembly: GCA_918844115.2. Lineage (NCBI taxonomy): Eukaryota > Metazoa > Arthropoda > Insecta > Diptera > Psychodidae > Phlebotomus > Phlebotomus perniciosus. Next base: position 23,730 of record CAKKOB020000787.1, on the reverse strand, counting down.
ACTCATGGTACAATGTAATTTTTTGCTTGAGCATTCAGGTGAATATATTTAAAATTAAATTATAAAAATCGCCAAAAGGCTGTTTTCCAAGCTCATAAGGTTCTCCATCTACTCTGTAAAGTTGGATGAAAGCTTCGCGTGGTGAGGGTAAATTAATATTTATTTTATTAATTAGAAGCAAAAGAAAAAGTAATCTGTCTCTGTTTATAATTTTTCACTGCAATTCCCTCGTTGTTGATTTTCTTTCCTACTAAACCTTCACGCTTTCCATGTGGGAAATAAATTTATTGCTCATATCTCACTTGGCAGAACAGGTGCATTGATGCAAAGTGGGTAGCTTCGCATATAACGAAAAAAGGGTTTGAGAAATTGACAAGCTTTTGCTCTTCCCCAGCCAAACAACCCAGAATGCGAAGAAGTCATCGTGAATTTGTGGTAAGAAAACCTCTCTTGGGGAGATGTAAGTTACACCCTTATGTGAAAAGTGACATAATCTCTCTTTCTGAAATGAAATGGAAGTGCTCTGATATGTGACACTGTGAGTTCCACTGAAACTTTATGATCTTTTCTCCATTTCTCTTGCTTACACGTGAAAAACACCTCACAATATGGGAGAAGTGAGAGATGTGAGATAATCTAAAGGTGTGACAGAGACTGTGAGCAAAAAAATAAAAGCTCATGTGAAGATGTTGCCATAGTGCTGATATTTAATATTTTATTGCAATTCATAACTCATCCTCAATTTCCACTGCTGAGCTTTTACACCACAGAGAAACAGTTTATTACACTGCTAAGTTGACCAGAAATTTCCATCAGAGGATGTCACTTGAGAAAAATAGAAAAAATACAGGGAAAAGAAAAGAAATGGTAAGAAAGATTATATTATAAATAGCTGGGATTCGGTGGGCCACCTCGGGAAGTAATGCAATTTGCTTTTCAGCTGAAAATCGATGTCACAACTTTTTTCCGACTTTAGTACCACTAGCGGTGGTAGAACAAAGTTCCGATGTACTGAAAAGTTGTAGTTTTCCATTAGACGTTTCTGAAACTAGGTAATAATACAAAATTGGACCCAAAGAACCGGAGATAAGGCCGATCAAAATTCAAATTTTGAACCCTAATATCTAGGGTCCTAATATAGCTAGGGTCTATTGTGACCTCGTTTTGGAAAGCTCTCGACCTAAGCTACAACGTGTTAAAATATGAGACCGATCCATGCCGTAGGGGCCGAGCTATATATAAAATATGACACCGATCCCTGCCGTAGGGCCCGCGACATATACAAAATAAGATTTTTGGGTGTTTCAAACTGGCGGATGTAGGGGGGGGGGGGGTGGAATTTGACATCGCCATTTTGTAGCGTCTCGCGGATATTTGCCCTTTGGCTAAAACCGCATGTCAATATCTCTCACCGTTTTTTTACTATAAGGGCAAAAACGACGGCTGGACGGAAAATTTTTTGAGCGCCTATCAATTTTGGAATGTGGGGACCCTAATTCGTGAAGCGCCCCTACTCCGGGGCCCCGACGGTGACCCCCATTTTGGTGACCCATTACAATAAGCTGGGATTAGGGAATCCCAGCTAAAAGTAATGAAATGAAAAACTACCCAAAAATACATATAATTACTCCTATACATATTTTCGGTTTTGGTAAAAACTTTTCTGGAAATGGTAATTATTTCTAGAGATCCAAATGCAGAATTTCTGGAATATTATACCACAGTCTAATATAGGGAAACTGCAATTAACTTGACTTCAATGACCTTTGGCATTTAGAAATCCAATTCCAGAATCAACCAATAAACTTCTGGGAATTCCAATTAGGTAGATAGGGGAAGTCGGAAACGTTTATTAAGTGAGCAAAATAACCAAAATAGCGCATCTTTTTTAAGTTTTTTAGTTTCTGTTACCTAAAGCAATTAAAATATATATAAAAGTTTATATTATAAATTTATTTTTCAATTTTCTCAAAAAATGACCATATGATGACATTAATAATAGAAAATATAATTTCATGAAATTTTATTTTAATCTTTTAAGTGAATAATCAAAAGAATAACAAAAATAATCACTTTGAAAACCGATTCAATACTTAATCCAGAAATATCCGCATTCAAAATCATTTTAGTGCATAAATTCCGACCTTCCCCTACACAGAGTGAACGAGAATTAAAATGAGAGTCCTTACTTTGTGCCATTGAGGGATGTGGCTGCTGAAGAATTTGCAGGATTTGTGTAACCCTTCAGCTTGACTTTCCTCTTTGCCGCCTTGTACAGCACCCGGATCAATACAAAGCTGATCACAGTGAGAATCACACAGGGGAGCAACTTGATGAGAATCGAGTGCATCCAGAAATTGAATCTGTAAACCATAATTTGCGGACATTATTGGGAAATTCCTTGTGGGAAACAACAGCTTGCAGAGCATCTAACCGATAGAGAGCCGTATCCTCCTTGGCGTCCAGATGATAGAGCAACACGGTCTGGTTGTTCTCCTCTATGGTCTTCTCGTTGATGCGGAAGACAAAGTATGTGGGGAAGCAGAGAATTGGCGGAAGGATGAACGACACGAGGATTGCCTCATTGCAGTGCGACAGGACACATGCGGCAAAGGAGCCGTGAGGATGTCTGAAATACATGAGAGAATACCTAAACAGGCTTTAATCTCCACCTTTTCAGCACTTTGTGGCTAAAATCATCAAACATCTTGGCCCGGATGCAAATCTCTCACTTGAATCTCGTGCAAAGTGTGAGAAACCATTAAGCGTGCTGTAAACGTTATAATTGGTGTTGAATGACGAATCAATGACTCAATGGTAAAGTACAAATATATCTACAAAATTTGGCTCCTAAATTAATTACACGATGGTTTCTGGTTAAATGAAAATTTATCCTCTATAATTCACCAAATTCCATGAAAATCTTGGCAATTAATTTATTATAGGTATTTTATTTTGCAAAATTATATTTAATCAAAGGGGTTAAAATTGAGAGAGTTTCAAAACGAAACCTTTACAATTTATTTCTATAAATGAATTATAAGAGAAGAGTTATATATTCTAAAGGGAATTGAAAAGCTCATTCTCAGAATTGCAGCAAAGAATTATTATACTAAAAGTTTGAAAAAGTGTTGTCTCAAAAGACTCCCTATATGAAAAGGGACTCTTGGGACATTCAATGCAATTCATGCAATTCCACTGAAGAGAATTCGCCACATAAAATGCACAAATTAATTGGAATAACTGTGAAAGTCCACAGAGTAATATGTCTCACGATGATTTTTTTTACCATTATGTTTCACTATACTCCATTTCCATTATTAATACCCTTTGATAAGTCCGCAAAAGTATTCTTTGTTCAACAGAAAATTTCTTTATAAATTACTGATTTGTTGGTTAAATATTTTTATCATAACATGAGCCATAACTACATTTCTCAAAATTGAGAACTTATTTATTTATAATAACATACATAACAGAGATAAGAGTTGATAGAATTTAGAAAAGTTACAGAAATCATTATAGTTCATGCCAATTAAATCCATACAAGATTCTCAGAAAAGCGTATAATACGATTTAATTGCTTCATCTTTCTCGTATAGTATCTCAATCAATAATACACCATAATTGCTCCATTTTACTTATAGTATATTAATTGTCTTTGAATATAGATGAAATCAATAAAAGATATTTGTCTGATTTACGATAAGAACGTGTCCCAAATATCTACATAATTTACACAAGATTTCTGCTTCTACCATAGATGCTCCAAAAGAATAGAAATGTGGAGTTTTTTGTTAGTCTTTTCTTACTTACTTGATGGCGATATAGCGCCAAATGGCAAGTGTGACAGTCAATGAGATGGAAATTGTGTGTAGAATTTGTGATAAGTGCATGTGAAATAGGAGATAAACTGCCCAGGAGTACTTAAATTCGCGCTTTCCTGTGAATATTTCAAGAAATAGATTAATTATGAAACAAGAATCATTGGGTTTGCAGATACAGAGTGGTATTTCAATGATAATTTTTCAAAAAACTAGTTGGTCAACACATTAAAATTCTTTGTATTTGTTTGAGCTTTAATAAAAAAGGGGCTTTAAAGAGCTTTTGATATAGGATAATAAAGAGTTTATAAATGAAGGTTAAAAGAGCTTTAAAAGGCAGCATAAATTTGAAAGGCAGCTTAAAAGAGCTTTGTGGAGCTTTGAAGAGCTTTAAATGAAGCTTTGGAGAGCTTTCATCTCAATCATTTTATTTTCTTTCTGAAAAACTAAAGATTTCAACCAATAAAACAAAATATTTAGAAAACAAAATATATAATGTTTTGAAAATATCTCAAGAAGCTCAGAAAAGCTCATAAAATTTATCCAAAAGCTTTACAATTTTTCCCAAATTTTAAAAGTCTCGGAATTTTCTTTAACTTTCAACAAATTCTGAAAGTTCTAAATAAATTGTTAAAGCTCACAAGTTAACAAAAGCTCACAAAATTTTTCAGAAAGCTTGTAAAACGTTTTGAAAACTCCTTGAATGCTTAAAAAATAGATTAAATACTTCCGAAAACGCTTGCGAACTTGACTTGATTAGAAAAAAAACAAATGGACAATATCCCACAAAGATTTTAAGAGAAAATTTTGATTTTATTTTTTTTTATTTTAATAATATGCAGACTGTTATCGAATTATATGCATTGACTATTGATTATGCGTGAAAATTATACAATTTAACTTTAATATCCATCAGTGTATCTGCTCGTATGGCCATCAGGTAATCTCATTAAAAGGTCAGACATATCATAACTCTAATAAGCTTAAGCTCTACCTAATGAGCTGCAAATTACCTGGAAATATGAGGTACATATATGTTGAGAAGGGGATGTACTCAATCATGACAATCATATCGGTAACAGCCAACCATTTCAATATTATGTTGATAGGCGCTTTGGACATCTCCTTCCGCGTTAGCACAATGATGTTGAGAATATTTGCAATTGTGCCGAAGATACAGATCTACAATTAGTGGATATGTTCCATTTGTAATGCCTTGGAGCTATGAAATAATTGCATTTTAAGCACCTACCACGAGAGATATGTACCCATGGATGGAGCGATAACCCATGAAGACATTTCTCAGCATTCCTCCACAGTAGCTGGAACATTCCCGTTGCGCCCCAATTTCGCCCAGGAGCCGTACAAAATCATTCAAGTATTCATCCGTGAGATTGTAATCGGAGAGAAAATGGTTGGACACATTCAGGTATTTAGTAAAGTTATGATGCAAGGCTTCTGGGCCATTAACCTCGCCCCGAGTAGTCATAGTGTCGTCCATCAATCTACTGACATGCTCCTGGATGTGATCTGAGATGTTGATACCACTCTGGACATCATTGGTCCTCATCGAGGATGAGGATCAACATGGGCTATATGAGGATGGAGAGAATGGGAAGATGAACAAAAACATAATCGGTATATTGAAAGCAATTTCATCTTGGGGTATTAGGCAGACACTTCATGAATATTTGATATTAGGGAAAAAAACCACTCAGCAGACAATTTTCCGTCTGGGGCGTGAAATTGCGTCGGAGAACCGGAGATTGTTTCTAAATTTGTCACAGTTATCGACTAATTGGTCACGTTCTTATTCATCTCCACCATCGAGATCAAATTTGTGAGTCTTGGAGGCCAGGATTTCCTCCACGTCAGTCTCATGTCATGTTGATCCTTGAGAAATGCCTTTTGTACGTGAAGAGGTTCACCCATGCTCCATCTCTTCCGTCTCTCTTACTATATATATCTGGATTTTGGTCTAAGCTACATAATCTTGCAATTGACATGTATGAGATTATGTTGGGGGGATTTATTGATTTTACACTATATTTTGTGAATATGTGTCATTTAAATATATTGTTTTAATTTACCTGTAGTGATTTGTCGTTCCCACCCACATATTTATTTTTATTAAAGTACCTAACTCCCTCAAGAAGTCACCATCGGACATGTAGAGTAGACTAAAGGGGATATAAAGGATAGAGTTCCAAGAAAACATCATGAGCAAAACAATGGTAACCAAAGATTGTGTAAATATGGAAAATTGCGTCTCAATTTCTATCTTAGGGCTTTTTGTCCATATCCATCACATTGTCTGTCTGGGATGAATTAATCATTTGAGGCTATTTATAAAGTAATTTTCCACAGACATATAACCCATGTTTCGCATGTATTTCCAGGATATAAACAATATTAATTTGCAAGAGAATCACTTGAAAGAGGCTTGGCTTCAAAAGGAAGAAAACCTTTTGCAAAACTCTTTGAGGTCAAGTAAAATGTGTGGGTTTCCAACTGAGGAAAAGTCCTTCTCAAAGGATTTATAGAAAAGAAAAATTCTTCAGAATATTGGCTTTGATTATATTTTCCTCAGTATTTCTCAACTATCATGTACTTGATTGTTTCCGAGAATTTCCTTATCAAAGATCTTAAAGACTATATACTGTCAAGATTTTCTAGTGAAGTTTACTCATAAATCAAGAATATTGATTCTTTGAATCCCCCATTAAAAGTTTTTGAAATTCCTTCCTCAAGAAGATTATAAAGACCATGAAATTGTAGGAAATTTGCAGAGTAGTAATTTTGCAGGAACAGAATTTAAGAATTTACAAACAAAAGAGGACAAACTTCTTACTTCCATCTCTCATATTCTTTGTAATTAAAGTGGGAATTTCATTCACTTCACTGAACAATTTCCAATATATCATCCCTTATAGTCTTTATGATAGAATCAAAGCCACTCCTTCGTATGGCTTCTTATTAAGTTCATCTGCGTTTCAAAGGAAGCTCATATAGGAATCATCTTCATTCATTCCTTACATTGTTCCCCTGATATTGCTTGGCGCCTAAAGGCAACCCCTTGAGTGAAATCATCATTGAGATATCATATCTATAATATGTATGTATATCTCTCATCAATTTTCCAGATTCCTTAAAAAATGCAAATGTAATTGTTGTGCAAACTTCCCTCTCTCATAAAGACATCCCTCTCCCCATTTAAACATTGCGAAGAAACAATTAGTGTCGTCTTTAGACATTTTTTTTATTCGTCCTTTTTTTTTCGAAAGAAAACATCCCCCACCTGTTGCAGATCTCTCGCCTTGGGAGAGAAAGGGTCAAAGGCACATGTTGAAATCCTTACAGCGCCAACGTCAGCGGAATCTCAATTGCCCTCCTTTCCTTGAGCAGAATCAAGGAATTTCTCAGAATCTCCTCCGCTGGCGTTAAATTAAAATTCTGCTCGTGATGCGAAATTCTGGGGTGAGAATGGGAAGCACACAATGTATAAAACGTATAAAACAGAGCACAGGAATTCTCATTACAATGCAGTGACATGAGGTGGAAATGTGAATAACATGGGAGATGACCTTTGTGTGTTTGATTACGATTACATTTTTGATGTAGACAATTTCTGTATATAATAGTAAAGTGCAGGAGCTTTTGTTGCATATAATGGGAATTCTTATAGATTCTACTATATCACAAAGCAACAAAGTCTTTTAGATCGCTATAAGATTGGGAGAGGGGGATCACTGTGGGGGGCTAAAAATTGATTTTTTTCCGCCCAACAATCGTTATTACAATAGCAAGATTCTTTTAAATGTATTTTATTAAACTCTAGTAAATTGATGGGTAGAAAAATAAAAGGTCCTGTCCCAGGGTCAACTTTACGGGGGGGGGGATCCCTCGAAGACCCGAAGTCTCTATCTGCAACCGTTTGGCGTTCAGATCAATAACAGACGGAGAATCGGATAAACATTCGGATTGCAGTATTGCCATATTTGTGTCGGGGCAATAAAATGCCAATTTCTATGGAGCAGCCATGTTGAAATATTTTTGGTTGAAAATGTCGAAATACCTTTGAGATATGCTTTATACTTTTATTACATCTTTTCATTTTTTATGAAAAATACTGAAAAAGCTGAAAAATCAATAGAGAAATGTACGTGGTAAAAGAATTTTCAACCTTATAAGTTAGCTTCAAGCTTCAAGCTTAAAGTCAACTTGAAGCTTCAAGCAAAACAAAGTAAATTTTTGTTTATTGGTATCTATATTGAAAGTATTTTAACTATTTTAATGACAAAATTTTGATAGTAGATATGGATCTAGCTTTAATGCCTGAGATGCCTGACGTCTATCGGCGTCTTAGCATTATTTTCTAACCTCCAAAATAAAATGTTGTATAGGTATATCTTTGCTATTGTCATTATTGCTTTCTAAACTTTCCTACAGGCGAGCCTTGGCAAGCTTTATTGAAGCTTTGAAAATTTCAGCTGGCTTTTTACAGTTGAATTTAAAATTTGTTTGTTTTCATTTCAGCTCATCCTTGTTTTATTGATGAAGAAGAGAAGAGCGGTATCTTACTTGAAAACGCTGTGAATGCACTTGATGTAAGTACTTAGTATTAAAATATGCAATTCAGGAAGGAAAGACTGCAAAAAGATTCATTCGTAAGTCTCAAACTCTTTAGGAACAATAAATTCCGTTACAATTTTGAAATTCTACATGCAATCTGCAAAAATGTAGAGGCGCTTTTTAGGTCCCAAATTGTGCAATCTCCAAGGTTCGCCTGTATTCCCAAATTAAAAAGTTTTATTAATAAATTTTTAATCTTAGATTTGTTTAACTAATTTTTCTCTCGGTGCTTTTTTTAGAATACAAAAATCATCCAATTGAATCCACCTTCAAATTTTTTAAATTAAAAAAATAAAATGAAGTAATATAAGAAAGAGATTTTCCTTAAAACAATTGATCAATGCGTGGAATACTGAAATTAGGAATTTATTGCCATCACTCTACAGAACATTGTATGGAAAAGTAAACAATATGCATCAGTTTTTGTCGGGAAGTAGACAATAAGTTGAATGTAGAAAATGCTGGCCAACCCATAGGAAATCTCTCGGAAGTTGTCCTCACGTGAGATAACGACGCAATTAATTCATGTGGCGTTCTCTGTATCAATTTCGTCCCACGTCGAAGGATAAGGAATGATTGGTCCTAGGCATTTTGTTTACTAATTATAAGAAATTTATTATCTTACATCTTTCTCTCTCGTTCATGGCATTTGCACAGAAAACACGATACATTCTCATGCGGGGACTTGAAGAAAAGTCTCTCTCTCGCAGAAAAGTTGGGTTTGATAAAAGCAAATTAAAAGAGAATTTAAAACACACGCTGATGTTGCTTGAAGAATCTCTACTCGCTGAAGGAGTCACTCCAGTAGGTGGATGTCATTGGTGCCACACACTTGAACAGATCCCGTCCCACAACGGACGCCTCCACCTCCTGCCTCCTCTTGGGCGCCGCCACCACGCCCGGACACGTCTGGTGGCGGTGATTGTTGAGCCGCGTCTGTGATGTAAAGTTCCTCTTGCACTTCTCACACTGGAAAGCCATGGCATGTGCCGTCATCTCGTGCTTCCGCAACTCCTTCTTATTGGGAAAGTACTTCCAACATTGAGCACATGAGATGTTGATCTCCTCATTTTCATGGCGCAGCAAGTGTCCATTGAGACTCTGTGCCAATTTAAATGTCTTATTGCACAGACGACACGTATAGGGCTTATCGCCACTGTGCTCAGTTGTCTTGTGGCGCTTCACCTCCGCGAGACTCTTGAAGGTCAACCGGCAGAATTTGCACTCATGTCCTCCTGACTCCTTCTTAGCGGTCTTTAGTCGCTTCGCCAGGGGTTTGTCCTCCTCATCCTCAGCATCCTCCTCCTCCAGCACATCACGGACACGCGATTGACCCTGACAGGAGTGCTTCGAGAGACTCGCCGGACTGGCAAACACCTCCTGACACGTCTGACACTGCAGTGACTTCCCACGGAATTTCCTCTTGGAATCCGATGACTCATCCACATCACTCCCAGGCGCCGCAATAAACACCACATCATTCCTCGGCCGTCGACCCCGTCGCTGACCAGTACCACTGCCTGGTGGCCTTCCTGGGCGCTTTTTGTACTTCTTCGGCTTCTCCTCATCCGAGTAGCTGCTATCCGTCTCCGATTGTGACTCAATCACATCCGACAGATGGAATTCCTCATCGTCTGATCGCTTCTTCTCCTCATCCGAGTGCGATTCGGAGAACACATCGGCATCAATGATGACAAATTCCGTGTTCCTCCTCACTTTGTTCTTGCTCCTCTTCAGCTTTTTCCTCAACTCCCTATCCGTATTCTCGCACGTCGCCTTGAACTCCAGCGCAATTTTCAGCTTATCAATGCAACTGCCACAGATAAAGTGTGGCAGAAAGTCCCTCTCCATGATCTTAACTGTTCGACAGATGAGTTGAATTTTGTCACTGATGACAGAATCCTCCAATGGCGAGAAGATATCCACGAGATTTTCCTTTGAAGTGCAAACACGACACTGATTCCTATCCAGTTCCTCCTCCTTCGGCCGATTGTTCTGCGTCTCCACATCTTCAGCCGCCTCTGTTGCCTCCTTGGACGCCTCAATGGGATCAGCTGCTGGTTCCACTCCCTCCTCCTGTGGTGTCTCATCAACTGCTCCAGTGGCTTCCTCTCCCTCCTCAATGTTCACCTCTGCAATCAGATCCGTCTGTGGTGGCGCCTCAGGTTCCATCGGTGTATCCGGTTCCAGCGGCACTGCCACCGGTTCCATCGGCGCCTCTGACTCCATCGGCACTGCCTCCGGTTCCATCATTGGCAGCACCTGAGGCTCCGTTAATGGCGGACATGTGTCCGCCTGCACTGGTGGAACACTTTCAGTGGCCTCCTGTGCCATTAGTGGCTGATTAATTGCCTCCTGCTCAATCGTCGATGCGAATTCGCTCAACTCCTCCCTCAGATTTGACGCAATTATCGTGCTGCGCTGCACATAGTCCTCCGACGGTGTCTGGTGCTTCATGTTCATGTCGTCCGGACGCTCCTGGAGGGCAACCATCTCATTGTTGGCGTTTTGCGCCAACGCTTGTGACAGATTGGCCGCGGCATAGTCCACAGCGGCATTGTACTCATTCTCCATGATGCCCGTGTAATTTTCCATGGTGAATCTGCAGAAACATTGGACGAAAACGACGCTGTAGAGTACTTTATGCTCTTGTGAGGTTTTATATTCGTTTGGGCAGCTATTTTCCGGGTGTTTGACAGCGACCCCCCTCCGATTTGACACTTGAGACGCCCTTCGCGAGCACCCACAATTTTATCGCTTCTTATGGCACTTTAGCGAGTCGCCCCCGCACAATTTACACTCTCTGCCGCTTCTCTAGGTGCTAGAGATGGTGTTTATGTTAGCAATGGGGGTATTTTCGTGGAATTTTCAGTGATTTTCCACGAAAACGCGAGGAAACAACACACTGACTGACATTTACGAGCACCTCACACTTGCCAGACTACTCGCTTGGCGGCGCCACAGAGGAACAAAGAGCGGCCGCGCCGTTGCGTATTGGAATCCTATTTGAAAGGGAATGATTAACGACTTTACCATGCAAAAAGACGCTCCTATTTGCCGAATTTTCAAAGACTATTTAGCAAAAATCACTTCAATGGATGTAATTTATGTTTCATCCAGAGTGAATTTTTCACATTCTGAGAACAATTTATAAACACAAACAGAATATTTTAAAATTTATATCAATTCCACCTCAAGCGTTAGGTTAATGTTTTTGGGATGTTTGGCATTCTGAACTTTACAGTTTGCAGCAGTAAAAGAGAAACTAAAAGCGAAAAATAAAGGTAATGTTTGGTGAATAAATTACCAGCGGAACCACTGAAACCCATATAAATCATCCCTCGTGTCCTCATGTTGACACTGAATAGAGCCAATAGAGCCATACAGGCAATAACATGATCTGGGGAAAATCGATATTTTCTGGAGTAAATTAAACGTGCAAAATTATATCATGAAAACACCCTTAAAATTCAAGCATTATTAAATTGACACGAACGAAAACAACCTTTTTTTCCCTGGGAGTCTTTTCAGAGGCATATATATTTTAAGTCAACATGGGTTGAACCCGTTGAACCCAAATATACGTGATGAGAAATGAAAATGCTTTTCATTTGGAAATTTGCAAGTTGATATGCCAATTTTCAATGATCCTGATACATTGTTCTTAAATATTCTTTTACCTTGGATTTACTGTTTTCTGTTTGAATCGTGAAAGTTCTTCAATTTGAAGGTTTTCTTATAAATACTTTTCCTGGGTCTCAGAAATTTACCTTTTAAAATGTATATTCTCTCTTTTTTTTAATTTGTACAATATTTTGAAGTTTCATCCCCTTGATTCAAAGAGAATTCTGGGAATTCTGTAACTGAAAATTTGGTTAGACAAGCTGTTTGGGGATGTTTTAGATTACGAACTCAATTAAACTTCTTGTTTAAAAACTCAACACATTTAAATAGTTGTTTAAACTTAGGATGTGGATAACTACGATAACTATTATAACTTGATGATGAACAATTTATGCGAGATTGAAGTTTTGGAGATTTGGAAGAAAATTTCTATATAATACATTTAAACTTTCAGACGGGAGTCTTTTAATTCTCATAATACTTTATCTTAATAACTTTTAAAAGCGTCTTTTCTGTACATATTTTGTCTTTAATGTTAATGGATGTAGTAATCATACGAATTTCACTCTAAATCTTAACTTTTTGGTAATCTGAAAGATTTGGAAAAACTCAAGCGCATATAAAAAGTTTTATGTTTCAACTTTGTAAATGACAACAAATGCGCAAAAAATACAAATGTAACGAATGTCTTTCGCAGTTAACATGATAAACTTTCTCTTTGCTGAAACTTGTAAAAGTTTCTCTGTGACAAAACTTTCAATTGAATTATATGTAATAAGGTAAAATGGACACCCTCCTGATAATCTCTTCACCCTTTGCTCTTTAAGAGGCACAAAGGTAAAAGTAGATTAATAATAATTTTTTGGGCTTTTCTTATGATGATGATTGACATAGCAGTTTAATATCACTTGAAAGATGACACTTGAGTTAGTCTCCCCGTCATAGTACTTGCTTGTCTGCCGATGATGGGATCTTGTGGCTTGGAAAAGCTCCACAGGGGGTGTCCCCCCATGTATCTTGAGAACAAATGAAAAGTTATAACTTTGCCATTTGATATGGAGAGCCATGGCCAATTTCCATAGTGTCGTCTTGCAATTGACCTCCAGGAGACGAGCTGTAATCATTTTCCCTTCAATTTCTCAACATCCCATTGTGAGTAATTCCCCAAGATGATGAATATTCGGGGGAGGGGGGCTTTGGAAAATTTGTATATAACCAAAATGGATAGGGGAGGACGCTTGACTTATCATTCTCGTCATTCATCAATTTTCACCATGAACATGATTACCCTGGAAATCTTGGAACATCAAGAGGTGGGTTGAAAATCTTCAATTTCTTACCCACGAGCACTTTGCATTTCTCATGGTGTTCATATTTTGATTCTTACGGCACAGTGAGCAAACATAGGGCGGGAAATTCTATGACTAAAATCTTCCCCCATTGAGTCTTTCTCTTCTTTCCTTTTTTTTCCATATAGCTTTATCTCCCAAGGACGTAATAATCCAAATCTATTGCGATTTTTTGGGTTTTTCATGTCGATTTTATAACATTTTGAAGATGTTGAATCATCTTGAAGTTGAGCGAATAGGGCATTTGAAGATTTTATTGGCTTTGCTTGATGTCCTAATGATTTGCCCTTAGACGGTTGATACATTGCAGAAATGAATTAAAATTCACCCTTTATTCACCCACATGTTGTAAAAATATTTTAATAATAGTAACAAGTGGTTTTGACATAAAGAAAATCACAAAGAGGAAAATTAAATTTCTCTGAATATTTAAAATGCTTTATGCTGTATTGCGCGGCAATAATTCGCGGAGCCAACGAGTCAAGCAGCACAAATATGGGGAGTAAAAGAGAAACATATGAACATGTATGTAAAATGAAGAATTTTCATTGTTCGTCTTTGTGGTACAATATCTTTTTGTGCAAAGTATTATAGAATCCTTGGCAATTTTTCACCACCCGCATGGATTTATGGGGGCAATTTTATGGTGTTTTTACCACGAGTTACTGCGAGAAAAGTTCCTTTGGTAAAAGAGAAAAAGCCTAAAAGCTTGGATTCTTATGAAGAGAGGAAAAAAAGATGAGATTCACTGGATTTCAGAGTGAGTGAGAAAATTTTTACATCAATTCCAAGACTGGGAGCTTCAGGTTTTCGATAGAAAACAAGAGCTGTGAAATCTTGATGAAAAATCCAGATGAAATTGCCCATAATACTCATCTGATATGTGGCAATTTCTCACATACTTGCTCTTGAGAACAACATTTGGGTCTGAAGATTCACTCTAACCACTCCATAGTATATCTTACAATATAATGGGATGTAAAGAAATTTTCACTCTTCTAAAGAAGAGACCACAGACACTCACAAGAGATGGAATTTTCACCTATTCTCAGATCTTGCTTGAAAAACGCCAAGACTATATACTATGAACATATAATATAATTCCATTTTAGTCGTAATGAAGCTCTCATCTTCATTGCAAATGTCCTCCTATAGGGCACTATTATCGCTAGCTGTTGCGACAACAATCTCACAATAACTGCATTGTATATCCTCCAGTGGAATATTCCTTCCAGCAAGAGCGCATCTACACGACTGCAATCTTCTTTCAAATTCTAAGGGCAGATATTATGGTCAAAAAGACGTACACCACTTCCAGGACTTCCATATTGCATAGAAAAGCTCCCTAAAGCTCCAATTCAAAAGCTTTCAGGGGTAAATTTTATTTTCTGTAATAAAGCCTTCTAAGAAAGCATTAAGAAGATCTGCCAAAGCTCTCGAGAATTTGCGAAAGCTCAAAGAAAAATTCAAAAGCTCTAAAAATATCCGAAAGCAGCATAAATTTCCCAGATTTTTTCAGCTAATCAAGCTTTCAGCTAATCAAGCTTCAATTTTTCAAAATTTAGGAATTTCTTTAAGAGCTTCTGAAAGTTTTCAAAAGCTCAAAAACTTCCCAAAGCTGTAGCTGTTCCTTAAAAGCTTTCAAAATTCCAAAAGCTCTCGCGCACTTCTATTTAAATATGTACTCTGCTGTTCATAGTATCTCCCCCTTGTTCAAATTGCAAGGATGAGAATATAGAAAAGGCAAAATCAAATATTTGTGCTCAATATGGCGCAAAGATCGTTTTATATCGTTTTTACATAATACTCTCAAAGAATCATTTATGTCAAAGAAATTTTGCACAAAGAATCATAAAAATTGGTTTCATTTAGTAAGGATTCATTATATTCCAATTCTTTCAATATTCACTTAAGAAATTCCAGAGACTTTTGAACAGTTTAATTACATAGTTCTTCTTATTCCACTATTGATTTTACTTTAATAATACTTAACATTTTTATCATCCAATATCATCATTGCCTATAATCCGGTTTATATTTCATTTTCAGTCTATTTCTGGATTTTATAGAAATCTAAAAGCTCTTAAGTAAGTGTTTTCCCCTTCTAATAACTATAAAAGAGCAAGATATTTTGTGGGAAATAAAGTCATCAATATCGGTATCAAATATTAAAGTGACAATGATTTCCTGAAGCGAAACTTACAAGTCATCCCTAAAATCATTTCATCAGCCATATAATGAAGTTTTATTGACCATAAAGTGGCAAACTTTTCTCTCTTACTGATATCTAAATCATAAAGATGTGCCACAATGAATTTTCAAGTCTTGAAAGATTATCAAAGTTTTAGTCTTTAACACAGATTATGGTATGAGAGTTCATTTAATACATGATCTGATCAAATATAAAATTACTGCGAAGCAATTAGTATGGATTCAAGTTGAAATTGGATAATCGCTTAAATTCACTGAAACATATGGAATCCAAGAAATGTGTTGATTTGTTTGTGTATTTTGGAGGGTTTTCATTGCGAAAACTAGATACGGAAACCCTTGTGAATATTCGCAATTTCAATTTACTTATTAATTAACAATAGCTATGCATCTTATAAGTATTCACAGATCCGTTAAATGCTTGTCAGAGTATATTTTCACCATAAACCAATAGAGCTTCAATGATGCGTATATATTGCAAAGTGCATATAAATTGAAAAGTTTTCACAATTCTCTTTCAAATATTGCTCCATTCTTTATTGATATTTCTCTCTATTCAGACACAAAAGCACATTTACAAGGAAAACTTCCATATCCTCTATAATATATTGACTATTTGGAAGAATGCTGGGAAAATTCCGTTAAAAGCAAATATGTTATGCACACAAATTTTGACAAAGAGAGGAGATATTTTAAATGGCTCTTTCGTCGAATTTGTATTCTTATCGGTGTTCGGGTCGGTGCACGTCTCTGACACGACAAATGAATTAAATCATATATATACTCATAATTTCATTACAAAGTTTACCCTCAATTTTCAAGTTCATTGTGGGTGTAATTCGCAAAAGGGGAAGAAATTTCATAACATTCACCACGTGAATATTAAATTAATACGTGACCGTGATTTGATATTGAAAATCCTCGTTCAGTACAATTATTTATTTAACAATAGATTGAAAGTATAAATCAAATTAATTCCTTTTTCCCACGCTCAAAATCGCGTGTTTGTCCAATGTGATATTTTATAGGAGAAAACTCATTTCTCCATGAGAGAAATTTACTGTTGCATATGTGAAATTTTAATTTTGTACCATCTATCTACAATATCTACAAATTTTACACATGATGTACGTACGGAATTTTGTTCATTTGCAACATTCCAAGACTCTTCTGCTTGAAGGTTGTCTCGAGGCATAACAGATTTCAAGTGAATTGAAAATTGCGGAAAATCATTTCCACGAGCATGTGTTTCCTTAATTTATTCATGTTCAGTTAAACTCTATTAATAAGTGTCTAGTTGTGATATTTCTTAGGAGATTACCGAATTTAATTAAAAAAAATTGTTACACTTATTCGCGAATCAGCAAAACAAATTGAACGACTTTGCCATTTAATATGAGTTTTATTTTCATTTTTTGTCTGAAAGTTTAATTAGGAGGAAAAAGCAATTAACATTCGAATGATTTGAAAAGTTGTTGTGCCTAATTACTTATACAAATATATAATATAGGGGAAAGGCGGGGAAGTTTAGGACATGGACTTTCAGACAGAGCAATAACTTAGTCTAGAGGCTATAATAAATTTTCACTGCTATTTACTGACATTAAAAACGCGTTGATAAGTCTCTACAGGCCGACTTATGGGGAGCTGTGATTCTTTTATGGCGAACTCGTAATGGGATCGACTTCAGTTTCAGCTGCAAACTTTGGAGGCGAAGAATCGCGTCGTTCAAAGAATTTTACACATCAAACAATTTCATTCATTATCCACGGAAATCTAGGGTCCACGAAAATTTTTTTCGCCTACCCTTTTTGGAATCTAGGGATCTCGAAACACTCCCCCCCCCCAATATTTCAGATCGATGGGGGCAACTTTGATTTTGGCACGGATAATATAAGATGTGAATCTGGTAAGAATCACAGCTAAAACCAATTTAAAATTTACAAGAAAACGTTTCATTCTTTACTAATAGTTGTTAAAGTGGGCGGGGCCTGTAAGCCACGCCCCTTAAAATTATTATACCAAGTTTAGAAAAAATTTCAGAAATTACTAAGGTAAACAAGAAATCAAATTCAAATAAACTTTAACTTTGGATTTTCGATCAAAGATCTATAAGCAAATCGTGATTAATCATAAATTGTGGGCGGGGCTTTCATAGGACGACACACCCTTTTTTAGTGATCATTTACCTAACAATTCAAGAGACGTAGAAAATAACGTCTAAAATCTCCTCTTAGTAATAAAACCTCTCCACAA
>CAKKOB020000786.1:15062-29291 GCA_918844115.2 Phlebotomus perniciosus | reverse complement strand
TTTTTAGTGGAATTCTTACAGATTCCACTATTGCGGTCGTCACAAAATACGAAAGTGGTCAGACCGGTCTGAGACAGGGGTAGGGGGGTGTTTTGGGTCTCACTGATCACGAAAAAGTGGGTGGCCAAAAATTGATTTTTTCCGGCCGGCCGTCCGTCCGCCCGTCCGGCCTTCCGCCGGAGAATTGTTATAGCGAGAGAACCGTTATAGATAGGGACTTGCGGTTTTCGGGGTTTTCGGCAAAGGTACATAAGTGGGGGTAAATTACAAGATGGCGCTATAGTCGACCTCCTCCACCCCCTCCATCCGCCATTTTGAATAGTGTTGAAATACTATTTTTATGATATCTCCGAAAAAAACTGATTATTTTCTTGAAATTTTAGTATGTTGTAGCCTAGGCCGAGACTTTTCCAACGATATATTACTTAAGTCTCTAAAGATTCCTTAAGCTGAGATAAACCGGTTTGAATATTGAATTTTATATTGGTTATATCTCCCGTTCTATGGGTCCGATCTTGATCATTAGGTATTTTTTGGAAAGGTCTCGGAAAGTGCTAAAACTCTTCGGAACATTGGAAGTTCATCCGACCACCGCTAGTGGCGCTAAAGTCAACAAAAAATTTTTGAAAATTCAAAGACGTAATAAAAACTGATCAATTTTCTTGGCATAATCTGTAAGAATTCCACGTTCGCAATCTAGGATTGCCACTCGTTTTTTACTTCCAAAGTTCGTCATTTCTAATTTGAACTTTAAAATTCGTAAAAAAATGTAGATTTTTACGATTTTTACCTCCAGTACCTACCTTTATCGTAATTTTTTGAAAAAAAAATTTAAATAATAACGAAAAATAGTGTCTTTAAATTGCATAAGTTCGTAATTATTTGTACTTTTTACGAAATCCCCCCAAAATACATCCATTATAATTGCGGTTTTGTCAAAATGTTATTGACAACCGATATTAACCTATTTTTACGATTTTATTTCTTTCAGTGTTTTTAAAAACAATGCCTAAAATTTGTCAACAATACCCAAAAATCAATAAATGCCTAAAATTGGCAAAATTTAAGTCCATTTTCTGTAATCGCATTTTAGATAAAAATTTGTTTTTTCTTCACCATTAATGCATGAATTTCAGAAATTAGGTAACTTCGTAAACTTTACAGAGTCTTAATAATATCCACAGGAATATATTGTGAAAGATTGTAAACTTTATCTTTATTGCCTTTGTTACTTTCTCGTGATATTGGCGATATTAGCGAAAAAATTATGTACACTGAAAAACGTTTTTACTGCTATTATTACTTTGACACGTTATCACTAAATTAGACAATTCCTTAATTACTCAATTCGCTCAATTCCAAGATCTCATTTGCGTCTTTGCAAACAAACACCAGAAACACTCACCTGCAAACGCCACGACGATTTGCACTAATTTTCCACGATTGAAATGGATGATCATGTTGCTGCTTCAATGGATCACAATCGACTGAATTCCCGAAAGTCTGGAACATTTAATTTGTGCTCTGCGATCTCTACTGTTGAGTGGTTTGAGTGTAAGTATTTACCGACAAAATATAAACAAAAAAGGCTCGGGAGGATTTCGCATTTTATATCTCAGGTTCATTATCATATCCAACAAGTCAAACAGCTTATTGAAGTGATCATAATGATACCAGCTGCGAATTTCCAGAGGCTAAGATAATAAAAATAAAAAAATGTGTTATCAAGATCGCGAAAATAGAACTTTCCCGAGTGAAAACCTTTCATTGAAAAACCTTCAATACTTATCTTGCAATATATTTTATTTACTACAAAAAAAAAACTCTTTCAACAATTTGTATATTAACCTTAAACGTTAGCTATATTGTGTAAAAAGTGATCGTTAAAACTTCAAGGCTCATCTTTTACTTTTTTTTATAATGCTGAAAAAATATTAAGTACGAAATGAAAATGTCTCATGCAATCCACTCTCTTTCATCAGTCTTATTGCATTTCTTTTTGAGAGATATTACTTCCGAGATAAGATCTCGAAACCCTTTTCTAAAAAACTGAATCTTAATACCCATTTTGTACAAAATAAAACCCCAAAGAATCGTATTGCTTTAAAAATAAAAAAAAACCCTAAAAAAGATATTATTAGAGATCTCTTTGAGATTATCTGTGACCATCTAATACATTGAATTTCCGTGGCTAAGAGATAAGAAAAAATCCTCGTGTAAAAAATCTATCCAATAGGGGAGAGTCGGGCATATACGGACAAAAATGTTTGTCGGAAACTTTGTTTACAATCTGCCGATCTACCGATCAAAGTGCCGTTTTGCCGATCAATTTGCCGATTTGTTATTCAAAGTGCCGATTTGCTGACTTTCTGTTAAAAGTGCCAATTTGCCGATTTCCCGTTCAAAATGCCTATTTGCCGATCAATTTACCGATTTATCGTTCATAATTGCTGAGAATTGCCGATTTGAACGATAAGACGACAAATTGGTCGACAAAATCGGCAATTTGAACAGAAAATCGGCAATTTGAACGGGAAATCGGCAAAACGTTCAATTTGCCGATTTCTCGTTCAAATTGCCAATTTGTCGATTTGTCTTTCACATTGCCGACTCCCCGTTCAAAATACCCATTTGCTGATTTTCTGTTCAAAATGCCGGTTTTACGATCAATTTGCCGATTTGTTATTCAAATGCCAATTTGTAGATCTGGTGATCAAGATTCACCAAAATTAGCATTTTTCTGCGCCCTCTGCTGCTTATAAAGTAAACGAAGCTCTAAAACAGTTGTTTATTTCTTGTCCGCAACTGCACGATCTCATATTTCGAATGATTATCACTTTGTTAAAGTATCTAGTTGCGCTTCTAAGAATCACTTCAAAAATCGTTTTGTCCGCATGTGCCCCACTCTCCCCTACAGTCCTTCCCTATTTTCCTTTTTTAAACAATACAATGCGGACAGAGAGACCTAAAGCGTCTCCTGTGCCACTTTCAGAGTCATAACTGAGGATGATTTGGCACACCAGCGAAGCGGGAATCAACAAAAAATCCCTCATTCTTCACCGGCGCCTTCAACTGTTGACCCGGCACAACTTGAGGACAACCAATTGTGAGACGAACATGCAAACCTGACTCCTTAATGAGATTCACCACATCACCATGACTCATGCCGGCAATATCGATCCTATTCACCGCCACAATGCGATCTCCCACCTTCAATTCACCACAACGATCCGCCGGACTTCCAGGAATTAATTTTCCTATGTAAAAAAAAAAACAAAATAAAAAGTAAAAAAAATAATCAACCCTTAGGATCGAACTCACCAATAGTCGATCCGTAGTACTGACTGCTTGAGGAGATAATGACAAAACCGAATCCCTCATTCTCAGTGCGACTCACAATAACATCATAGGGATAGATTTTGTGCTTTTGCACGCTCTTTCTCCGCAATATCATCGTCACTTGCCCCCGGAGGGCTGCCTCACCCATCAGCTGCACCACACGATGATGCGATGCATTCACCTAAAAGCCACAAACCACCATGAAAACCTGTTAAACAGTCCCCAAAATCGCCATCTTTTCGAAGCAACCACAACTCACCACATTGACTCCGTCAATGCTGAGAATTTCATCACCAGTCGCAATCCGAGGATCACGATCAGCCGATCCGCCGGGAACAATGTGGCCCACAGTGACTTGAGAGCCCTCCTCAGTGCCGCCGACAATTCGGAAGCCAAATCCCAGCGTCTGACGCTCCAGAGTCACCTCAGACAGCGCATATTCATCCTTAAAAGTCACATAAAACACAATAAGTGATTGATGCGTTGCGCTGGCGTTGCGTTGACAGCTGTCACTGTCATTTTTCCAATTTTGGTAGTTGATCTTGCATGTATATGTCAAAAAGATGATTTTGGTCAACTGACATGCCTGTTGGCGATGATATTTTCCAAATTTTGACCCCGAAATGAATGGAAAAAACCCCAGAATGCATTTGCTCTGTCCTTATTTAGCATTTTTGAGCATTTTCCTGTCGTTTTTCTTTCATTTTCATTCGAATTTTCACAATAAAAAATTAGGATGATTAAGCTAGGCATCCTCAAAAACCTTCACTTTTTTCAAGCAATTTTTATTGTGAATATTCGAATGAAAATGAAGGAAAAGCGTAAGGAAATTGTTCAAAAATGCTAAATAAGAACAGCAAATGCATTCTGGGGGTTTTTCCATCCATTTCAGTCGGAGGTTAAGATTTGGGAGATCTTTTTGACGCATTACGTGGATACGATTACCCACCAAAAACCAATTAATTTAGTATTTTGCGCCAAATAAGAAAAAAATAGGTAAAAAACGTTCCATTTCGCTATTCCGTCGCTAAAATTTTCTGAAAGGTTTTTTTTTTATGATTAAATATAATAATAAACAAAATATAACTTAAAATGCGCTTAATGACATAGCAACTCATTTGTCTGGCAGTCAATTTATTATAGTTTAAATGAAGGAAAAACAATTTCACACTGAGTTTCTGTTAACTCTTCAATGATCACAAGGCGATTTTGGATCTTCACATACGATTAGTTTTAATGGCGTTCGATTTGGCCAGCGACTGTCAATCTTGACAATCGATGAAGGAAAACAAAAGATATTATAATAAAGATAATAAAGGAATCAAAATATTTGACTTTAACTACATTTTCACCTTAAAAACCGTTCCTAGAAATCATTTTAACTTTTCAATAGCTTTGCATACTATTTAAAAACATGCCATTCCAACAGCGAAGTACAAATAAAAACCTCTCAACTTGTAAAGCGGCACCACTATCGCATTTCATCGAAAAATCATCGAAGGTTTCAAGGTTTCACAAAATTAGACTTTGAAACATTAGAAACCGCGATTCCTGTTTCTAATGATAAACACAGTGTTTTCAATCATAGAGCAGGGTTATCAAATCCTCACCTGAATTGGAGCTTGAAGGAATCCTCCCTCGCCTGGTGACATCTGTCCATACTTCCATTGTGGCACTCCATGACTTTCCAGGGGACTGAATCCCGCCCGTCTCCTATCAAATTCACCCACTTTTCGCGCCACCCTGCCATTCTGCCAGTTGTACACGTTGCGCTGCTGCTGCTGCATGTACTCCATCTGTTGCCTGTTGAAGTCTTGACATTCGAAGCAGTAGCACGTGTCCTGATGGTAGGTGGGAATGGGCGCCATCAGCGGTGGCGCCCCGAAGCTCGCATTCACATAAAAGTCCGCATTATTGTGTTCTAGGATGGAGAATTTTATTTCAAATTAAGTAAAAGATCATTTGAAACTAATATTTTGTAAAAATTACAATGTTTTGGCAATTTAACAAATCTTTTGTTTAATTTAAGCTTAGCTTATGGAACGAAATTTTTGTTGAATTAAAGCAATTTTCCTGGCAATTTCCACTTTAAAGTATCGAACTGTTGAAATCAACCAAAACATGGTGGATTTTAACAAACTTTAACATACGTTGAAGCATAAAATATCGAGCTAATTAAAATGGAAGAGTTTGAAAAACGATTCGACTTTTTACAAAACGTTTGTAGAAATATTTAAAACTGTTAGAAACCGTTTTGAACTGTTCAAAAATATGTTAGAACAAGGGTGAGTTGACAGATGAAATTTACGTCAAACTAAATGGCAAGTCAACTTGGGGTTTAGCCTAGCAACCCAATTTTTTCCGCCATTTTCTTGTTCAAATAACCTGAATCGTAATTAGGAGATATTTTCACCAATTTTCCCATAAAATCTAACAGAAATTCACTCTAATTAGGAATGAGAACCCCAAACGCATCTTTTTTTTTCAAATGAGTCGCCAAATATCAATTCAGCTCACAATTTCTTTTTGACGTTTGACAGCGAAGCGCAAAAAATAGTTTTTTTTTAACCTTTTTAGCGGGAAATCCATTTTCTTAAGCCTTTGGAGGGCGGAAAATGACGGTGGAGTGTCTATTTGAAGTGATTAAATGGATTTCTGTTGGGTCTTATGTGAAAACGAGGGAAAATTCGCCCCGAATACGATTAAGGATATCTTAGCTTTGCCAAAATGGCAGAATTCAACTGGCAAGCCAGCCAAGAACTGTTATGCCGTCAAAATTTGAAGATGCAAAGATTTATTTCCCAGATACCATTTTTGATTGTTTAAAAGCATTTTCAATTGATTAAAAATGTGTTAGTTGTTGAAAAATATTCCAATAATACGTTTTTGAAAGGATTTTAATTTTAAATTCAATTTGTTATAGAAAATGTGTTCGCTAACACACGTTGTATCATATTTGATACATATATTATTTGTATTTTTTTCCAAATGTTTTCGATGAAATTCTCGGGGTTGATTGATTTCAGGGTTGACTTTAAGGGGGGTCCCCCGAAGACCTAAAGTATCTATCTGCAACCGTTTGTTGATCTCTAGGTCAATAACAGACAGATAAACGGATAAACGGCGCTATTGCGATTGCAATATTGCCCTTACGTTGTCGGGGCAATTAAACCAAACATTGTTCCCCAAAATTATTAAATTATTAATTAAAACGATTTGTAAACTTACCACCCTGGATGTGATCGTAATTGAGATCAGACTGACTGGAGGCGAACGTCTTGTTAGCCGAATGCAGTCGATCCTGCTGGAACTTATCGTGCTGCGGATTAATCGCCGCCTCAGACAATCGATCCGTGAGCGCCATCACCATTTTGGGAAATGGATCAATATACGGTGGAATATCATTGATAGAGTCATGATCGGCGAAGCTATTTGACTTGGAATCCACTGGAATTCCCTCCTTCTCCGTCACTTTCTCCACCGCTGACGCTTCATCCGTGTTGAGATCATTTGATGGCGTCTTGGCGCGTGCTCTCGTGTCCACGAGGGGAGTTTTTGGTCTTGTCGGCAGAATCTCCTTCGGTTGTGTACTATAGAGATCCGCTGTTGGCGTTTTACTCCTATACAATCCCCCATCTTTGCCAAATCTGAACAATCCATCCACCTTGCGGGGTTTCCGTTCATTCACTGGTGCCGCCGTCTTAGTATTCCCTGGAGCCCCCAGAAATGGTCCACGTTGCACCTTAAGCACCGCCTCTTGACTCTTCGGACAGTCTTTGAGCACCTGAACCACCTCTCCGTGACTCATCTGTTTCACCCCAACAGAATTGATCGTCAACAGAATATCTCCCTCTTGTAGACTCTTACAGCACTGTCTGTCCAGAATCTTCTTCACTTTCTGCCCATACGCGCTGTCCGCAATGGTAAATCCGAATCCCATTGCCCCCTTAACGATGCTAATGCTATGCACTTCCGGTTCACTCTTCCCCTCCAGAAACTCCTCGGTCTGCAAACGTGCCAGCGGACTCTTCCCCCTGACACCCGGAATGGGATCTGACATATCCAGAAAATTATAATTCCCATCCATATTGAGATCCATGAGAATTCTCGCCTTCTCCGGATCACTACTGATCCCATCCACAGCGATTGTCGTCACAACTTCCGTGTTGGGATCATTGGGATCAAATGGCAACGGATAGCCCCGACAAACCTCCAGCGGAACCGTCTCACCCGGCAAGATGGACTGAAACACATTCACCATGTCGTGATGCGTGAAGCCCAGCACGCAAATATCATTGACAAACACCAAAACATCTCCCATCTGCAACTTCCCATCCAACCATGCCGGTCCATTCGGCACAATTGACTTGATCTGCAGAAATTCATCAACACTATCATCACCCCCGACAATCGTGAAGCCCAATCCCCGTGAAGACTTCAACAGAGTCGTCGTGATTCGCTCTCCGCGCAATTCAAGTGGATTCCGCGTGAAAGACGGCCCTTTCGTCATGCGACTCCTCTCCACTCGCCTCTTCGCCTCCAACACCGGATTCTCATACTGTGTCCGACGATTCACGTGATCAATGAAGTAAGTTCCATACTGTGGATCGTGAATCTTCTCCCACCCATACGGCAACTCATCGTCCAGACAATCCTCCAGAGACTTCTTCTGGAACTTGGACAGACGCGGATCCAGCCAATGGGATGTGCCCGTGTTGTGACTGAAAAAAAAACAAAGGAAATGTATGAAAAAACGTGCAATAGATAACATAACTGAAAAAAGTATGAAAGAAAAGGTACGAAAATCTAAAATTTATGAAAAAGTATGAAAATCTTAAAATGTATGAAAAATAGAGTATGAAAATAAAAAAAAATATGAACGGAAAAGTATGAATATCTAAAAATGTATGAAAAAGTATAAAATGCAAAAATCTATGAATAAAAAGTAATGAAAATCTTAAAATGTATGAAAATTTAAAAATATATGAATGAAAAGTATGAAAATCCAACTAGGGTGAAAGATAAAGTATTAAAGTCCAAAGATGTTTGAAAGGAAAAGTATAAAAATCCAGAAATGTACGAAAAGTGTATGAGAAACACGCAATGTTAGAAAAATTTATGTAAAAGTAAGGAAAAACGCATTTGAATGGCATATTTATTCGTTACGAGGCGCTTCGCGCCTCTCTATGCGTGGTTTGTGTGGTTTATGTAGTAACTTGGATCCATTAAATTGATTGAGAAGTTTGAATAGCGGATACAAAGTCATAGATAGGGGAGCTTTGTAAGGAAAATACCAAAAGAAGGTGGAAGGGGGGGGGCAATCCCTTATAATGTTAAGTTACAGGGTACATTACTCCAATCAACCCCTTCATACATTGCGAAACGCTAGAGCTTCATCTTAGTGATAAAAAAATGGAAATTGTTGGAAAAATTGGTAAATTTGTATGAAAGTTACTAATAGGGGATGATGGGGCCTTCTCCTATAGTATGAGGTTGTAGGTGTACCCATTCTGATCAACCCTATCGTACATCGTGACCAGCTAGCGCTTCATTATTATGGTCAAAAACTCGAAAATGCCCGAAAAATGGGTAAATTTGTATGAGAGGTACCAATAGGGGATGGCGGGGCAACTTCTCTATACTCCAAAGTTATAGAGGACACCATCCTTATCATTTCCATCATACATCGTAACCCGCTAGCGCTTCATTTTAGTGGTCAAAAGGTCAAAAATGTCGAAGAAAGGGGTAAATTCGTATGGGAGGTACCAGATAGGGGAGGTGAGGGAAGTTTCATATATCCTATGTTACCACCTGATGTGCCCTCTATATCTATACCAAATATCAGCCAGATCGGTTCAGCCGTTTGACCGTGATGCGCGAACACACTGACACACACACACACAGACAAATATTTTGGAGATGGATATTTTCGGACTCCTGGAGTCAAGCCCGGTTGAGATTTTATGGTTTGGGGGTGATCAGGGCAATTCAGATATGCACACTTGGCTTTATGTATTAGAATATCCTCTGGCTTTATGTGTTTTTCTTCTGGAGACTTTTAGAAAGTTTAAAAACATTTCCAGAAACTGATCTGGCATTTAGAAGTCGTTTCAGCTATTATAAAACCTTTTGGATTACTTATAAACGATAAACCTTTGAAAGCGTTTTAAAAATTTGATTTCTTGATTTCTTTTATGTAGCTGGTTTTTACCGAAACGTCATCAGAGGCTTTTTTAAGAGTTTGAAACATTAGAAATCGCAATCTCTGTTTCTTATAATCAGAGAAGTGTTAACCTACAGAACCTTATGGGAAAAAGTGCCCAATGACAGATTCTTTCCATCCCTTTCCAACCAATGCGATTCCCCATAAGGTTTTTTAGCGTAAACCTCTTGTTGGTAAATATATTTACATTTAAATAAATACG
Source organism: Phlebotomus perniciosus (assembly GCA_918844115.2). NCBI lineage: Eukaryota > Metazoa > Arthropoda > Insecta > Diptera > Psychodidae > Phlebotomus > Phlebotomus perniciosus. The sequence continues at coordinate 19,527 of CAKKOB020000786.1, read as the reverse complement.
TAAACGTTTTAATTTTAACATAAATTTAATGATTGATCTCGAGACATTCACAATATTGCCTCCATGGAAATCTCGCAGTGACTTCCCCTCCAAATATTACATCTCCATGGCGCATTTACTTAAGCTGAGTATAATTTTTTTTTCACAATTTCGATACACATTATCTGATTGTTGAACAAATATTTAGATATTTATCTTGAGGGAAAGGTCATAAAGTGCTGAAATTAAGCATCATTTATCAGTTAATTTGCCTTCATCTTAATACAACAACAACGAAAAAAAACACTTCACACCTCTTTCGCGCTACTCATTTTATCAAGATTTAAGATCTCTCTATTTGTACTTAATTCAGGCAATTAATTTGCTTGCCAGAAAAATCTCCCAAGAAAAAAAGAAAGAGTCAATAAACCGATAAAAAAAAGTGACACCGAGTGGGTATTATTTGACTCTCTTACAAAATTCATCGATAAAAGTAAAAGTTTTCTTCACCTTCTCTGTCTTCGGCACTTTTTTTGGCTGCGAGAATTAAAGACACGCAGCAATTGAATAAAAATAATATATAATGATAATAAATAAAGTGTTTGATGCGGAATAAAAAAAAGATGAATGAAGAAAATAATGTGTGTGTATAAGAATGCTAATTAATTGACTCACTCAATGAAGTACGCCTCTCCGCTCTCCGTGTAGGCTTTCTCCCATTTGTAGGGCAATGGGCCAAGACCATCGCCATCGTCATCGCCCAAAACACGAGATCGATGCTCCAACACGTCACTGTAGTAGCTTGGCGCATTTCCTGTGGACAAAAACAAACCGCGATGGAGATAAAAGGGTGCTCCATATACTTATTATCACTGACAAGGGATTCTAGTTTCACAAGTTTCGTAAAACTTATTACTGGGTTATACTCTAGTTTTACAAAAAACTGTTCATTGTTTCTTCAGTTTTGCGAAACGAAAGTGTTTCTCAGGTTTCATAAAAGTTTTTGTATTATTTTCAAGTTTTTTTTTTGTCTTTTAATTTTTACGGCCCCAGCTATCAAGCCACAAGGCTATTATTTTCAAGTTTCGGAATACATTTTTGGGGTTTCTGATAAACTTTCCGAATGTTTTCCAGGTTTCGGAATACATTTCTTTGGTCTCTGAGAAACTTTCCGAATGTTTTCCGGGTTTCGGAATATATTTCTTGGGTTTCTGAGAAATTTTCCGAATGTTTCTCGGGTTTCGGGACATATTTCTTGGATTTCCCCGGTTTCTCAATAGTTTGTGAGAGTTTGTCAGGTTTCGCGAATCATTTCTTTCGTTTCTGAGAAAATTTGCATATATGTTTCCGGGTTTCAGAATACATCATTTGGTTTTCTCGTGTTTCGCGAAGTTTCAATAAAGGTTTCTTGGGATTTTAGAAACTCTGTGTGGGTGTTTCTCTGGTTTTGCCAAATTTTTTGTATGTTTTTCCGGTTTCACGAAGCATTTCTTGGGTTTTGCGAAACTTTGCGAATATTTCTCAGGTTTCTGCGGTTTCTGGATAAATTTCTAGAGTTTCTCGGGTTCTCAAAAGTTTGTGAAAGTTTCACGAAATTTTGAAAGGATTTCCTCAGTTTCGCAACACTTTTATTGGTTTCTCGAGCTTTGGAATTCATGAAACATGCGATCTTCTTGGGTTTCACGAAACTTTACGAGTGTTTCTTGAGCTATTACGAAAATTTCGGAAGTTTTCACTGGTTTTGCGAAACTTTGCGTAAGTTTTTCGAAATTCGGGAAACGTTTCTCGTGGTTTCCCGGGTTTTGAGAAACTGTTCTTGTGTTTCTCGAGTTTAGGCAAAAATATCTTGTATTCCTCTGGTTTCGTGAAACATTACTCGACCAGGGATTCTCCATTTTACTCACCCCTTTGATAAAAGATGGATAAAGTGAAAATTATTGGCAAAAATTAGCTTGAATGAAGCTGAAGAGGAAAAAAAAGTCTGTCGAATGAAAGTTGTATGTGAAAACTCTACAGTTTGATCTCGAAACTCAATCTCTCACTCATTGATCATTTAATATAATATTCTTCCCTCGGGCAGGTTTTCCACTCTTGCACACGCTTGAGCCAACTTCGCGGAGCAAAAGAAGTTGCGGTGCAAGATTGTCATTGAGACAAGCCAACTGGAGAAAATCCCACAAGTTTCTTCAACAAGTGTCTTAAAAGAGAGACGATATTACAAGAAGAAGAGAAAAAACAGAACATTCAATTCTCGTCTCTCGAAAAACCACAACAACTTGTGAAGACCTACAACAGAACTTGATAAGTAATTTATTCTCTGCTCATTTGCAATTTTCATCTCTATCTCTCTCTCATTTTTTCTTCTTCTGCCTTTTTGAGAAAAGAAAAAAAAACTATACTAATTATCTTCTCAAATTTTCATATCCCTCTCTTCCATTCTTTGTGCGATTTTTGACCCCAAACACCGCGCAAATCCGATACATTTCTCTCTCACTTTGAAATCACCACTAAACACTTTACAAAAGACCCCATTTGAAAATTATGAATGAGTGAAAGCAAAACAAGTTGACAGGCCAGTTTGCGGATAAAAAATACACCCAACAAGAGCAACATTTTAAAATATTCACGAGAGAGTAAAAACATGGAAAAGACAGAAAGGAAAATATGCATAATATAGTGATCTGAAAGTGTTGACTTATTTCCAACATAAGAGAGGAATTTAAATATACTTCTCAAGAAGAAAAATAAAATTAACTCACATTCAGGTAACAATATTTTGGGGAAGAAAACGATAAAAGATATAGGAAGAGAGATAAAGACATTTTTCCAGCATGATTCATAAGAGGAGAGACAATAAAATCCCTCACTCTCTATCATCTCGCTGTAACTATTATAAAACTGAACAAATTTTTTTTTCTCAAGCTCACATGAATTGAAAAGGAAATATTTGCATAAAAGATATTTGTGGAAATATAAGGTGCGGAGATATTATTGAAATATTCAAGATCTCGTTTTCAATACTAAATCGAATTAGGCCCTCAGATATGTCTTTGCATTTGCTATGAGGGTCTAACATTCCCAACAACATATCAAAATTTCAGTGAAATCGGTTAAACGGTTTCCGAGATATCCGAATTTAAAATTTACATTTTATCAAATTTTTAAAATTTTAAAAAATAAATAAATCAAAAAACTTCTCTAAGCTTTTTAAAAGTTTTCTTTTAGGCTTTTTATAGTAAAAAGAATTCTAATAATTCATTGAACATTAGAAAAATTCTCAATATGGAAATTTAAGCATTAGAAAATCATTTAAATTGAAAAATAAACCCCTTTACTCAATTCATTTCATGTTTGTCTCTTCTGAAGAGTTGTAGGAAATCACCAAAGCTTTCCGAAAAAAGCTCTCAATCAGAAACTCACGGAAAGTTCTTTAAAGTTTTCAAAAGCATTTCATTTCATATTAAAAGTAATGTTCATGATTTTAGACTTAAATCCTGCCTTGAGAGAAAACAATCTAAATAATAATTCATCAGAATTTCATATTTAATTAATCATAAGAATGAAAAGGTATTTGGTTGTTTGGAAATTTCAATAAATTCTTGCAATACCTCCATGTGAAAGGCACTGAATGAATTTTCATTTGTTGAAAGGGAGCAGGAGGGGTAAAAAGTCTTGGTAATACAATGCATTTTGCATCATCAAAAGAATGTGAAGGTGTGTGTGTGCATTTGTTGAAATTGCTGAAATTGAACGATTTCTAGCATACGTGAAAATCCAAACAAGACTCTACCATAATTATGATATTAGAAGAGATGATCTTGATAGTCAGATAATATATAAAAGATAGCGGTAAAGCAAAAATTAATTCACTTAAAGTGAGAATTGAGAGAATTCCTTTTAATTATCATGCTACATTCTTACTCCATTCTGTGTTTTTTTGCAACATTTTCGTCTGTGAGATTTTTTTTTTATTTCATTTCTTCTTTTCATCCTCAAAGACTGACTCTTCTTTTTCTTCATTTAGGCTACTTCTTCTTTTTTCTTAAATTACCAGACACTCTCCTTGTTTTGCATAACAATATGCCATGCATCGTAGATTAAAATGTTTAGTTTAATGAGAATAATTAGGAAATGGCTTGAACTGAAAAATGTTTCTAACACAATAAAATTAGCAGCAGTCATAGAAAATAAAAATGACATAATTTTACAATAAAATAAGAATGAAATGAAAAAAAGACAATAAAATAATTGAAAGAGAGAATTCCAGGCAGTAGCTGAAACATAGCCAAAAAGGGGGTTATGTCTCGGCTAATAATAAGTATTTAATGAATTTAGTTGGGTTTGCGTCTTCGCTATGAATAGGCCTTTTTAGGTAAGTTAACACCCTCAAAACCTATGCCGTTCTGACAAGTTTATTTGTGAGAGTGAGGTTGTTTATTTTATTTTTTCGCTTCCCAAGTAACATTATTTTACTAAATTGATCTAA
>CAKKOB020000785.1:0-28869 GCA_918844115.2 Phlebotomus perniciosus | reverse complement strand
ACCCATTTTGAAATATTTCATACAAAGATCCCCTATTTTTGACTTTTTATCTGTTAAATGAATCTTCTCAATCAATTTAACGAACCCAAGTTACTACACAATCCACAAACCACGCAAAGAGAGGCGCGAAGCGCCTCGTTATATATATAGGTAATACATACATATAATAGTTGGGAGTTTGTGATTGAATTAAAAGTTGCTAAAGTGAGGGCGCGCAGCGTTTGCAAAATCAACAGATTACGGAGAATTTCTAAATGGTTGAAATTTGCAGTCGCTGCACAAAGTTCCATTGAGCCTCTTGTGGGAAAGCCAAGAGATCTTCAGTTGCAGCTTTGAGGTTCAATACTGACGTTCGAAGGTAGAAATTACCAATTGTAATTGCTATTAAATGATTTTCTTTATGAATTGGTGGGAAGTTAAAAGTGTCGATTTTTGCATTTTTCAAGGGGTTTTCAAGCATTTTCTTTTACATATTTTGTTGCAAGCAAACATTCAGCCAATATTAAAAAGTTACCGAAATTAAATATTCCTAGGTAATTTATTTTTTATTTTTATATTTTTTGAACAAAAGATCTCTTGATAGAAATTTTACAAGTTCATGCCTAAAAAAACAGGTTATAAAGTAAAATTAACAATTGTAACAACATTTTTATAATAATAATAAAAAAATATTTTTGAAATTTAATAAATAACTTCTATTTCCTTTTAATAATTAAACAATTTGCAATATAACAATGCATTTTTAAAATAACTATTATTTCTCTTGAATAAAAAACATTGAAATTGAAACATTTTATTCATAATTCGGGTTTTTCAGTTTTTAAAAAATTGTTTTTTTTTTTATTTGCTTCTCTTTTCCATTTGATTCCGCAATCAATTTAATTTTTGATTCATGTTGGTGATTCACCCCTGAAATAAAAATGCATATTGGACAATTTTTCATGAGGTCAATTTATATATGATGTGTGTTTCAGTAGTCAAAAATTTATTGACCATTCATGTGTGCTTCATATCCACTGTCATCGAAATTTTTTCAGCTGACAAAGAGTGAGTGAGATTCTCTGGGATACGACGGTTTTTATCTGTTTAGTCAGCTTGTGAGAATCCTGAATGGTCAAATTGGTTCTCTATTGAGAGTGTAGGCGGAAGTGCAGAAGCGCTTTTTTTTCTTCGTCTTGTAAATCATTGACTTATTGGAATTGGTGTGTCTGCCACTGGGCTCTGTTATTATTGCCAGAGAATTACGTGGTGTATAGCTTATCGCTCGCGAAAAAAAAGAACGCGCCACGGGATCTGGATTCATCCGGATCGGTGAGTTGTGCTTCGAGACTCCCTCGGAGGAGTGTGTCTGAGGCAAACACCATATGACCTGACTGTCTGTCTGGGTGAGGCGCACGAGTCTGGTTCATTCCGGCCGCCCCTCTGTTCCTCTGTGCATAGGAGTGCTTCTCGGTGTCTCACTGACTCGAAGGTATTCGCGGGAATTCTCAATAGACACGCGCGTCTCACTTGATCGAATTGTTCAAATGATTGACCGTTCGCAGATGACAAGATATCGGGCGTGGGTGTCATCAATGCAGAGCTAATTGTCTGATCACGAGACTCCTCAGATATACAATCACATTATATATCTGGTTGAGCAATTAGGTTGGAGAGGAAGTCAATTAACACCCACAGTGCGATCAACGTCACTGTGTCGCGAATGTTAAATGTGTTGCACTTAAAACGGCCGAAAGAAGTGGCTTTAATATTGGAGCTTTGCATTGTTAATTGACTGGGATGATCTTGTGATTTTCACTCGTGGCTTGCCAATGATTAATGAATTAGCATATCGTGATGGATTGTGCTGAAGATGGTTTCTTTTTATTTCAATAGCTTATCGACGATTCTGAAGACACATTATTAATTCAATATTTATAGATCTCTCTCTCTTTCTCATCTTTCACCAACCACAGCGTGTTTCGGTCTAAGCGTCTCTATAGGTTAAACTTTATTATATCGACCAGAAATTTCAATTCAATTTTGCAATGAATTTTAAAAGTTCTTCTCAAACGTAAAACAATAAAATTCTTCAATCAAGCGGTTAAAGTTCTTTTAGAGAATATCTGGGACATCTGACTTGATACACATTATCTTAATTTCTTCAGCATTTTGAACCACATTGTGTCGACGTCATTCGCACTTTTGGCAAATATTCGCGCATCTTCACAATCAATTGCTATGGCAGGAACGAGGAGGAGATGACTTGTGGATATTGAGGAGACGAGCGGGGGTAGCGCGAAGTATTTTGGCAACTGGCATGAGATGTCTTAAAGGCTGTGCAATTCTCATCCCATTCATTTTCAACCTATAAAATCCCATATTTAAAATGTGTGTCTTGTGACTTATTTTGAGCGTTGTCTCAAGACGAAAAGGACTCTTCCAACTCACACATTGCAATATGTTGGGAAGAAGTGCCAAAAATAAATTTAACATTGGTACACAAACATGGAAAACAACGATTATATTTATACGATGAGTTCTCATCAATCGTTTTTCTATTAATTTTCAATTGTATTTTAAATTGGGATTTCTTTTGACGATTTCCATGTGGCTGCAATTTCACCTGAAGTGAGAGGGTGGGTTTGGTATATATGCTATTGAGTGTTAGTGGGAGTTGAAATCAATCATTTATACCAACTTTATTTGAATTTTCAACTCTGAGCTGCACAATAAATATTTTCATTTTGGATTGTTATGGGGGAATTTTAATTATCTCTCTCCCTCACAATCAACACTGATATAATGACAGAGTGAATATTTTGCAAATATTTGCTTAATAATTTGAGATTGCTTTTTCATGGTGATAAGATGTCTTTTTATCATTATACCTCTCGGATGTGACACTGCGAATGTTTTGTATATGTGATTCAAATTTTCTATATCCCAACAATAAGTGTCTGTAAAAGTTTCCCCCATAATGATGAAAAACTCTCCCTCAAGGTCTGTGACTTGATTCATCATTGAGGAACTTCCTCTCTCTCTCTCTCTCTTGAACGAACTCTTAATTATCACCTTAATTGCTAGATTTTATAATAAAGTTTATTGGCTCGAGACGCTCATCTTATCAGTGAATATCATTGCTCAGCATTCCATCCAGTGACTGTTTCTAGGCGACATATAACTGCCTTTTTTGCACTTGTGTGGGCGCTAGTGTGTCTAATACATCCTATTCAGTGCTGTCTCACGCTAGGGTACGTGATCAATTGTCTGGCCTCTTGAATTTTCCAGGGAAAGACAAATTGATTCAGAGATTTATCACTCCATCTGAGAGCGCCGTTCGTGCCAATTTCTATTATTGTAAACTTAAAAAAAAAGTTAGTTAAACAATTTAATTATGTCTTCAAAACAGAAACGTGATTTTCTTGTCCCAATTCATTCTATGATTAATCTTTCAGAGAAAAAATAATAAATAAATTTTTCTTTAGTGTTTCTAGAATTTTACCTTCAATATGCCATAATTAAATTCAATATTAGTTACTTTATGTTTTAAGATACTCTTGAAGATGCATGTAAAGCTTCAATGTTGAATTTAATTCTGTTGAATATATTCATAAAACATGTTGAAATTTGAATTTTAAATAAATCTCCAGAGAGAAACAGGAAGAAACGAAGTAGAGAAAAAGGAAGATCACTTGGCAATGGCAGTAAAATGTAAAATAGAAGATTAGGGGAGTTATAGCGAAGAAGAGTGGTGATTTGAGGGAGAAACTTTTGCAACTAAATAGCGCCAAAAAGTTGTTTTTATGTTGCAAAATTCCTTAACGCCATATTTCCACTGTATTACCCTATTTATATACACGTCTACGAGCAGTGAGACACTTTGTTTGAGATGATGAGAGATATTAAGAGATGTGAGGACAATAAAAGATACTCTCCTAAATTGATGCATCCGCACTTGTGAGAATGAGACTCTCAAGTAAAATTGTACATGATGGCATCGTATCTGGTACTAATATCAAAGTCACAGTGCTTGCATCAGCTTAGTCAGTTTCTAATGGATGTTTCTTACCTCAAAACTCTTTGACTCGTGTTTCAAAATCAATATTTTTCCATACACTTAACATCTCATACTTCTCATGGGGAGATATTTAGGTGATGGTGTAGCAAATCAACCTCATGAATATCTGCGCAATTTGCCAGAGGTGTTAATCGACGGGATGCTGAATTATTGAAAATTCCTCAGAATTTTGCTATAGATTAGAATTTAATGTGGTATATATTGTCTCAATTTTTACCATATTGGTGTAAATTTTTTTTAATATGCCATAACATTTTTTTAAAATAGTATGGAAAATTTAATGAAATTGTCGAAATTATGATAGATCCTTTTATCCACTAATGTCCTCAATTTCACTATCTTTCCCTCGATGTACTGACTCTTGTATATAGGGAAGAGTGCATTTTATGTGTGGCGCAATTGACTGATACAATTTTCCAAATGTAGGACATCACACTGATGAAATTGCAAGCAAGGTCGATTTCAATTTTACATTGGCGTGCATATTATACTCGCGATAATACTATAGTATTTGTGAGTGCGAGATATAGGGTGAAAAATTCGATAAAATTTCAGTATTATATGCTCAAAAGAGTTCTTAGTATTAAGTAAGTGTGTCTATTTTCTGATGGATTACATGTCTGTTGCTATTTGACTTGCAATAATGAGTTGAAGAGGGAATTTTCATTGGAAAAGTTGTTTTAATAGGAAATGCCAGATTTATTTCTAGAGAAATAATCTCTCAATAAGACACGGAGGAGTTCTCAGACATTTTATGGATTTTCCCCCTCGCAGTTGATGTTTTTTTGAGGAATTTTTCCATTAACGGTTTCATTGCTTTTGAATGTTGATCATTGGTATTCTTCATTTGTTGAAGAGATATAACAGGTAAAGACTGGATAGATATCTGAGAGACATAATCACTTTGGTTTTCACCACAGTTATCCAGTTTATATCAGTTCACTCTTGACTTAAAATTCAATATTTTATCCCACGATTGGGTGTTCCTATGACGAAAATGTACAATGTTTTTTCAGTTTGCACAGAGAGTGGAAAAATCAGTCTTTTCTTACAGTTTGAATATTTCTGCATTGAAGTGGATTTTTCAGTGGAATTTTTTTTTTGTTGGGAGAGAGGCTTGTGCCAACCGAAGACACTGTCAATTTGCTCACAGGGGAATGAGAAAATTCACACTTTTATGAGGATCACTTGTAGTAATTGTGATAATTTCTTCACCCTGCAATTATCATTGTGATTTGGGGTTAAATAAAATAAATAGACCCCCGCAATAGACCCTCACATTTTCACTGACAGATTAATCCCATTTATTTGCCCTCAATAAACTAGATCTTCAAGTCCTTTAGAAAACTTTCCACCACCGTCACTTGCTCTATACTTTTCTCATATCGTTTATATTGAATTCAATTCCATTCGCCCGGTGATTGTGTGTCACACTATCTTACGTATATGATGTTTGTAATCAGAATTGCTCAGACACGCAATGTTCGATAAGGTTTGACGGGGTAAGAGGATTGGAAGGAGCATAAAAGAGAATTATGGCAATGGATAATGAGGTGAAGATATGATATCAAGAGTTGAAGTAATTACGTTTTAATGCATCACTGCGGCAAAAATTGTCGTCATACTTTAAAATCTTTCAATGTCTGATAATTTTAACACACTACTAATCCTACTGTATTTACGTCATTGATACCATATTTCTGGCAGAGAGCGTCGGAGACTAACGCCTGCGAGATGAAAATAGTTGAATTGACTCAATATAAAATCTATAAATACAATTTTCAGTCACTCAGGGTTGAGCTTTTGCCATCCCCCTTATGTTATTGGTTGGGTGGCTGTGCTAGAGGAAATGTCGAGGAAATTGTCCATCCACTCTTGGAACTATTGCGTAACCGTGTTCACTTTAAGCCCTCCATAAACTGAAATGCCGTGATAATAAAGTTTTGTCCACATTGTTGAGCTTTTGACTAATGCCAATGGTGGGTGCAAGTATAAAGAGGGCATATATGCCCAGGGAGAAGAAAAAAACTGACGAATAAAGGTCAATAAAAGCTCACACGTGACGCAATGGCAATTCGACGAACGCCTGTGACTATTGTAGGGCTCTCGCTTTTTTTATTCTCGCTCTGTTGATGATGAGAAATTGTATTTCCACCCCCTCTCTGTCGTGTTACTCACACATTGCTTTTCCATCAGCCATATCAGTCTGTCCAATAGAGAGGAAATTATTTTTACCGTCGAGGGCGCGGAAGTTAATCGATTTTCTCCGCTGTCGTTCACGGTGGGAAATGTTACAAGAACACGACAAAGTTCACCATCCACGAAATATTTCTTCCTCTCAACAGTATCAGCACTTTCTCCCCATTCATTTGGGAGGAGTACTAAATGGCTTCACCATCTGTATATATTTGATGAACTTGATGGAAGTAAAACGACAGTCTTTTTCGGTGTATAAACTACGAGATAGATTAAAATATATTACAACATGGAGAGCTTTTTCGCTTCACCCCCTAGTTGTTTCTAAACATCAGCTTTTCACATCTACAATTCTCCTTATCTCTATATGCTGGGGAAAAGGAAGATGAGAGGAAAATCGAAATAACAGGAAGAAAAAAGTATGTAATTTGGGTGAAAAGAGAAAGAGGAGCATAAATGCTCCAAAAATACCCTTAGCAATAATTTGAAATAAGTGCTACCAAATTGGGACTTCTCTCCGTCAGTTAATGTGTGGCAAAAAGGACGAAGGATGTGAAGAAGAAAATGTGATAAAAATGGATTTGAGCTTTTACCACAAAGTCTGAAGAAAATAAAAGAACTGACTCTTGGGGGTGTGGCTCTATCATTTTTCAGTTGAGACCAGAGGGGTTGTTATATTAAAAAGTAATGGTTCTATTTTTAATGCAAAACATTGAGGATTAAAGGATAAATTACAGTTCTCGTTTGTTGTGGTTTCGGAATAGATTTTCCAAACTCAAAATTGTGAAAACCATCAGAAGTTTAGTTTTCAAGTGAGGTTTCTCCTAGAATTTATGGTTCTGATTTTTTTTAATCTTTTTACCAACAAATTGGATTTTTTTTAGACTCAAAGAAACTGAATCTTTAAGTACTAACAAAAACTAAATTCGTTTCTGAATTACTCGTTCTGAATGCAAATGTCGCAGGATTCCAATTTGGTTTTTACATTCCCCTTAAGTCAGAGACAGAAGGAGAAAAATTTCTTAATCGTACTTTATATTCCTTCTATCTCCCATCACATGGACATATTTTGCCCCATTTCTAACCCATCACACCCCAAACCGAGCCTCAAATTATCGTGTCGATGGAAAATCAATCTTTCTGGAAATTCTTTCATGGAGGGTATATTACGAGGAAATGCTATGGAACTTGTTGCCAAATGGAGGTGGAAATGGCTGCTAAGGAATGTTTGAAGTGGCATAGAATTCTTAGAGTTTTCTTTCTTAATGTTCACATTATTACATCACCAAGTAATGGGAGTTTTCTTGTGAAATATCCCCTTAATGTCAGAGAATTGGAGTTTCCAAGGGAAAGTTCTTTTAATGCTTTTTTACAGAGTGAGAAAGTTTCGATGATGGGTCATGATTCTGGGATGATTTATGTGATTATCGTCACTTTTTAATTACACTTGGTTATAAATTTCATTGCAGTTTCTTACTCTCTCGAGAAAAGGAAATAAAAGTGCGAGATCTTTAAGCCTTGTTCTACATTTTAATTGCTTCAAGTTGTATCATCTACGTTAGTTGAATAATTTAAACGGAAATGAATATTTCGTCTATTCCACCGTTAATAGCTAAGTCGGATGTCTTCAATTTGTACACTGAAATGTTCTTATTTGAACTGAATCATATTCAAAGTAGAGGGTGGATCACAAAATTTTCTCTGACTCTTGCAATGTAATTTAATTTCATCTGACTTTGAAGACATAATAATGAAGCCTTTTGAAGACGTGTTACCCTGTCTTTGTCCAACTTTCGAGCATCCTCATCTCCAACCGGGTTAATCAATTTACCCAGAAGACTTTGCCACTCTGGGATGAGAAATTTTTGGTGGAATTGCAAGAATTAATTAGTGGTTCGTGCTGTAATTTCTGCTTGTTCCTCTATACGCCAGTGATGGAAATTTTGGTTATTAGGAGTTCGTGCAGTGGCAAAATATGAGGCGTCTGATAAACCCTTTTTTAGTAGATCTGTTGGCTTCATGTTTCCATGTGATGTGTCTCTATCCAACTGGTAATTTGATGAGAAGATTGTCAAGATGATGTATAGTTCCTGAATTTTGTGTTGGAATTATTGAGAAATTTATATTGTTTCAAATGGAGCTGTTCCGCGTGACACCAGTTTAAAGGGGCGAGGAGGGGGTATTTGGTGGTCGGGTGAGTGAAAAGAAGAAATTTGACCCAAGGACATTGCCCAGAATTCCTCTCATTTGATGCCCATTTGAAGAACTTAGCATACAGAATGTGCTCAATATTTCATAACAATAGAATAATTGTTTTTTATGGCATCACCACACTAAGAGATGTATGTATGTCTCGCTTTTATTAGCAAGGGTGTAATTTTGACGAATGTATTATCCACACCATGGAGGTGTGATAACATTGTGCAATTGGTGCTCTGTTCACGTGAAGATCATCATTGATTTTTCCTTGGTACCATCATTTCTAGGCCTCACGTCACACTTTTATTTTTTCTTCCTCTCTGTTTCTCTGATTAAATTAGCGGAACAGTTTTTTTTCGCAGAAGCACAATTTAGTGGTAATAAAAGAATCATTAGAGTGTTATTCGGTTTATTATCGAGAAATTCAATATGTTTACAAATCACAAGTGCAAAAAGTAAACGCAGGATCTTCTATGTCATAGATTCTTGTGCTAATCATTTTATAAATCGTATCTTTTATTTTGTAATCAGCATTTGAAATTTTGATTCGGAACTCTGATAAAAGTCAATAAAATCCAGAAAACCAAACATTAAATCAATTTATGTTTCACAACATCCACTGTTTTATAAACTCACTATATCTGGAAATTTTCCTTAAAGTGACTCACTCTCTTGTATACAAAAAAAGCTTTTTGTATGGACCGGTGATTCAACAACAAAACGATACGATCAATTTTCCTTAAGATATTTGTGTTATAAATGATTCATTTGGACGATATAAAATTTCATCACATTTTGAAAAAGTCATTCTTGTCTTACACAAAACATACTTTTTAATTTCTCTCACATTTATATAGGAATTAAATGATTACTCTAATTTATTTCTTTATGTTCTGAGAGAGAAAAAATGTCAAAAGAAATGTTATTTACTTTTCATAAGATAATTTTAAATGGTTTCTCTGTGGATGATTTTTTCGCCATGCTTTATTTTCCAAATATTTGTTTACTTGTATATTTTGCGTACAGTTGAGATAGACAGTCTCTCTCTTGTTGGATTTTTCTTCCTACTTTTGGGCTTCACAAGCGAAAAGCTTTATGCTCTGTATAGGGAGTATGGAGATGAACCGTGTCTATTTGGTTTAATAAAAAAAGTTGTTTAAAGTCTCTCAAATACACAAGTACCATCTGAAATATGAAAAAAGGCGAAATACCAAACTATAAAGCGTTTTATAAATATTTCCTGTGCACAGTAAAGTTCTGGCAAGTGTTTTATCATCACCAGAAGAGGCCAAAAGTCGATTATTGGCGGTGAAGAGAGGATCTCCGTGGGTGATTCTGAACGATCTCTAGTGCAAATATTGCTCAGTCTATTTCGGCTTAGTAACTGAGCGATGGGAGATGATCAGAAAAAGTAAAAAATTAGACGTGTTTTGAGAATTCGTCTGACGACACTATCGTCTACGTCAGAATTGTGAAATTGCTCGCAATGACGTGCTTCCGAAATTCTAATGCCATGATCTCAAAGACGTCTCGTAGTTTTCTAGGCGATCCGTCTCCATATAGTAAACGATATCAAAATGTGCTAAAAATTGATATTTTCTTAACATCACGCAGCATATTCTCCAAGTGGCCCAAATAATCATGTGTTGCCGTGCACATTGGTGACTTTGTGGGGAAAAAGCGATGAAAATGCTGCGGAAAGAGACAGGAGGGGGGGGGGTAGAAGTTAATGAATAAATTACCATGTTATGAGTCTGGATCTGACGTCAGAACAAATTGATAATTTCATTTTTTCGCGTCTCCATCGGAAAGATGTACATAAAAATAAACTTAAACACGAAGCGTATTGAGAGCGACAGGCGGAGATTCTTGACAGTCATTTTTTCTTTCAACCTAAAATCAACATTTTCACAGCATGATGCACAATCACGTGGAAAAATAGATTTTCTTGATCGTCAAGATGTCTCGTCAAATTCCATATTGATAAGTGATAAATTGCGAATTACTTGCAAAGTATTTTCTCAGATGGATTAGTGTTTTCTTTTAATTACTCTCGAGAAGATGAAGCCATAGGCTTCTTGTGTACAAATGACCATGATCTATAATTATAGAGTTTTCATCACAAATCTCACGCATACGCTTTATATTTGAATGGGGTGTAAGAGAGTGCGGACAGAGACACCAATTTGATTTCCATTTGGCGCGAAATACTCACAAAATTGGTGGTTTGAGGGTGCAAAATCAATTTAATTTAATTGGCAAGAAGGATTTTGCATGTCCATTCTCTTAAGCCTTAATTTTGATGAATGACTTTTGCAATTTTCTCAATTGGTGAACGTTTTCGAGTCAATGATTATAAATAAATAGTTTAACATGAGGCATGTCTTGCAATTTCCACGGATTCTCACTCAAGGTTGCCTTGCAGAGTAATTAAGAATGTTTACGTTTCTAGGTTTTCAAACTCAGCGAGGGGTCTCTCTGAAAATGAGAATTTCTTAAAATCAATTATGGTTGTAACTCTGGATAATATGTCTTGTGGTAAATTTTTCAAATAGAGTTACCGGGAAATTCCCAATATCCAGAAGAGACGTGTTTCAATTTTCTCTTGAGGATTAAATTATGTGAATTCCCCAGAGGTTGTATTCAATTGCTTCTCTTCTATAAATTCGAAACTATAAGTATCTGAAATCACTCTTGTCACTTTATCTATTAAATTTGCGTATCTATTTCCATCTGAATTCACTATTGACTCTTTAAATGCTGTGGAGGTCTCAATTGACAACAATAGAAATGCAAATTTTTCGCTTGTGTTGATATACAAACATAACAACACTATTCAAAGTAAATTGTGTTTATTGATCAATAAAATTTTTCGACTATCGAGGTGATTGTCTAATCTAATACGTGGTTTTTGGTCACAAATTGCACCCATAAATTGATCGGTGCGGTATATTCAGGTGACATCTAGATCATTTTTTTTTCATTTAAATGTCCATCCATCAATGCACTTGTCGTCTTTCATCTTGACGGTTTTTATGAGACGGAAAAAGTTATAATCTTTATCTTGTTTTCACTGGAATACGCAGAGAAATACCGCTTATAATTAGCTGATGGCAATTGGACGAATTTTCCTTGTGGAAGTGGTAAAATTAAAAGGTCTAGCAATAATTGTTAAATAGCTATCTTGGCGCTGTAGGATGGGAAATACCAAGATAAAATATACTTTATTTCCCTGAATTGCATTAAAGCACGTGGTGTTTCTTCGAGTGTGAGTCAAATGGGGGAAATGTTGGAGTCTTTATTGGCAATCTACCTCTATTGTTATAATAAAATACAAGGCTTTAAAATTCGCGGAACGTTCACAATGTTACTGATTAGATAAGCATCAACGATCAGTTTCTATATGTTGGACATTTCTAGTTTTCTTTTCTTGGAATTCTTAGAAAACATATAGGGTTTGTTAAGTTACTTTTGACCTAGTCTTAACAGTTGCTGGCCTAGTCAAGAATAAAAACCTCCATAGATGTTAGATTTACTCTCCAGTATCCGGGTAAATTGGTGGGGCTTAGCATTAAAAGGTAACAAACATAAAATATGTGACATGTACAATTGATTGTAAGGCAAGAGGTCGTAAAGTCTTAATTTTGATGATAGATACAATAATACATGTTTGTTTTCTCTGTCTCCAAGTGAATTTGTCTTACACTTTTCTCTCGAGTCGGAAATTTCCATCGAACTCCTCGGCATCTCCCGCTACTTTGGTCCACAAGTAAATAAATATTATAATATGAATAAATTTCATCAGCATTCATAAAGAGTGAATTCGATGAAGTGAATTCACTAAAGGTTTTATAACGAAGGCGTCTGGCGAAAAATGCTCATTGTGTGTTCCATGTCTCCTTTAAGACATTGGGACAATATTTGCCAATGCGGATGTATGAGAGTGAAAAATCTCCATTTGATCGTGGTATGAGATGCCCGGAAAGAGCCAATTGTTGTGCGTTTAAAGTCCACTTGAGTGAATCGGTACGAATATCACTGTAAAATTGATTATATTGTGCTTTTATCTTCTTGAGCCGTGAACAAAATGTGCGGGATTTTTTTATTATAATCTGCAAGAGGAAATTAATTCCAAAGACAGGTTATCTGACTTAATTTCTGTCACTCTCCGGGTTTTTTTCGGGGGAATTTACACCAAAACGTAAAGGTCTCTAATATAGAATCTTTCTACATCTTGGAGAAACCTGAAAATTTTACATGGTGAATTTTATTCACCTTTTTTGCATAATTCATGCATTTTGCCTCTGGTTTCTAAAACACTGGGCGAATATACTGAAAATGTTTGGGATGTTAATTGTGTTTATTACTGTTTATATAAAATTCACATGCACTGTTTTACGATGTTTCCCGTGTGTTTTTTTTTTCTTCTCTGGGTAGAAACATCTCATTGAAGTGCAAAATAATATGAGAGTATCTTCAATATGGTGCCTTTTTTGTTAGACACGGTCATACATATTGGAGCGGGTGTAAAGTGTGGGATGAAACGGAAACGGAAGGACTCAGTGTGGTGTATTTAAAACAAATTAATTTTCTCCCTCCAGCTGCATTGATTCTTTTCTGTGTGCTTTGGATTTTTTTTTGCAAAGCCACTCTAGCTCCTATAACATGTCTTTATTGATTTTTGCTGAATGAACTCGGGCCATTATGTAATCATGTTTTTTAAGAGTTGTATTTACAACAAAACCGATTTGTATCAAGTGGTGTGAATGTGTGGTTTTTTTATGTAGATCATGAGACTCAATATAGTGTTGAGAAAATTTTGGCCTTGTCTATTTCAATGCCAAATAATTAAATATTCGCAATAAGGTTTTTACTCTCTATTATTCAGCTAAGTTTTTCTTTCGAGCCTTAACTCAGGATCAGAGCTTTTGCAATGCCATTTTGTTGAAGGGTTTTCATTTCTTTTCTATATTCTAATAATTTCTTCTTAGATTTATGGGCTCTTTTTCCTCGAGGGTGGGCCTTAGCTCCCTTTATACTCGTGGTAGTCTCTTCTTAGAGTGACGACGCCAATGGATTCGCGCCGTGACGCAGTGTGACGTCATTTCAGGCGCAGAACAGCCGTTCAATATGCCACTGTTGGTCTTCTCTGTCTCTCGTGGCAAAAGCTCTCTGGTGAGGAGGAAAGCTCTACTGGGTGGCTCAGAATATGAGAGCTGCTCTGTGTGTGTGTGTTCTCGCAGGAAAGAGAGGTTTGTCCGAGGCATGATGGTGGCTCATAAGGTGTTCTTGGGGTCATTTCGATTCAACATAGGATGGGATGACAAAAATGCTGGCGCCCACACTCAATTCCCGGCCCGCAGAACCCCTCAAGTATTTGGCATTTTTTCCTTGGTCTCTTATCACCCATGTCATGAGTATGGGGCAGAGGAAGTTGGAGACTATTTAGCACTATACACGTAGATTTTTTATTCATCTCTTCTTTGCCTTCGCGTGCGAGATCCAACAAGTACCAATACCAAGAAGCTGATACGATTGAGTCACGAATGGGTGTTTTTTTTTTGGGTGAATGTGTGGCACGAATACAGATGAATTTGATGAGATTGTGCTCCCCAATGTGGGGTTTGCTGGTGCCACAGTGGAAAAATCGAAGTCAGTCGAGCGCCAATCCTGCAACACTCAAGTCGCGCGCCGTTCTTGTTCAGTTCGGTTCATCTCTCCCGAAGGTGGAACAGCACAGAGAGAGTAATAAGGTTGAGTCCAGCTGGATATAAGGTGGTAGAAGGAAGAAGTCCTGAGCTCTAAAAGGAGGAGCCCAGTTGAGGATTGTGAAGAGGATTACTTTTAAGAAGGAAAAAAGGTTTACGCGAAAACCTAGCCCAACGCTCCCCCCTCTGATCATCGAGTGACAACGGAAAATTGCAGCCAAGTGTCGGGCTGTGTCGCTAAAATTTTTTACTAGTGTTCTGTACGAAAATTCTCACTATGAGATTATAGTGCGAGGTTAATTGAAAATTGTGTAACAGTTGCGGTGAAGAGTTTTCTCATCTTCCTTCCCTTTCGTTCACAACTCAAGGAGAAGGGATAAAGTGTTAAGTGATTTTGGCTAAGAGAAGATATCCCTGTGGATTAGTTTGGTGGATTAGTTGAATATTCAAAGAGGACAATCTACCCTCACCCCGTTGCTACCTAAAGGACTCCCAACCCGACAAATGTACGTCTCCATGGAAGTTATATATTTGCCTGCAATTTGATTTTTTTTTGTTAGTTGTTCACCTCCTTGTGTTTTATTTTTCTCATTCAATTAAGAAGTAGGAGTCTGTTGCGAGCGAGTGTGACGAAAAGCGAGAGAGAGAGTCTGTTGGTTAGGATTCTAGCCTCGATATTTTAAGCTACTATAGGACAAATTAGAATTTATTTTTGGACATACATACAATTATATATTGTTGCGCAACCCCATTTTCGAGGCGCACACGGACATGTCAGACAAGGTAGGTCTCACTTCCAACAGTGTTTGTAATTCTGTGAATTTTGCATTTTTCATATAATATACTTAAAAAGTGTTTTATCTTTGCGAGAAAAAAAATGGAGAAAGAATTTTATATTCTTCGAAGTGGTGGTAAATTTTGAGCACGTATTAGAACACTGATGAAACTTCTGCTTTGCTATATATCGTTGTCATTGGGGAGCTTCAACCTCCAGCGTTGGCTTTTTGCAGAGATTTCTGCAAAAGATAAATTATAATATATGGGACTTTGAGATCACTGAAACCAATATTAGGAGTTCTAACGAGTTTTTTTTCGCAATGAAATTCAAGAGATTATTAATAGTTGAACTCCGTGGCAGTCGCGTTTTGTGTGCTATAAATTTAAAACGTGAAATTTTCGGTGCCCAATTTTCCAATGGGCTTCATTACGTCACGACTGACTATGACGATTTTCCTGTGGAGCGGTAATTAATGGGCAAATACAAAATTGTGCTAAATACCTCATAAGGTTGAATTTTCAGTCAAGTATGATGGATCTTTAATAGAAGAAAAAAAAATAAAGAAAAATAAAAAGACATAGAGAATAAGGCGGAAAAGGCAAGAAGCTCTTACGTGGAGAGCTCTATATTTTTTTCCAAGGAGAAATGTGTATCGATTGATTTTCTCTCCTTCGAAAGGAGAGACTACGAGAGAATCCTCTCATCCTCACCATCTCCTTATAGAAGTTTCATAGTGATATAATGTGGGAAAATGTGGATATGTGATAAAATATGAATCGATTTTCTATTTTCCTCTATTTCTTGCGAAAATACCATCATTATATCGTCGCAATTGGTGTTTGTCTCTTCCTACCCCAACATCTTTTAAGAAGATGAAGAATAATGACTTTTTGAGGAGTAGTTTATTGTAAAATTTTCTTTAATATAACTGTCCACTTTTGTGCTTAAGAAATTTAATAATTGATGAGGACAAAAACCCCGTGTAAAAAATTAACGTATATGAGCTTGTTTATTTATCTTATTAAATAGTTTAAATGCGATGAAGAAGGAAGGTAGAATGGAAATTCCCCACTAAATTTTATAAGCTCAAAAACTTGTATCATTTGACTGTCGTGTATTCAAATTACATGAAGAAATGAATGAAAATGAATTGCTGTCTCTCCTCAATTCGCTCTTTCACTCTTTTATGAAAGAAGATAAAAAAAAAATATTAGAGAGGCGATGGAGGAAATCCATTTTTCTGCCTTACACTTTTGAAAACAAATAAGACTTGTTTTTTGTTTATCTACTTTGCATAAAATATATTCTTGTTAGGAAGATATTGTGGTAAATCCCGTGGTTTCATTTCTCTGAATCCGATGACGTCTTGCGGTTTAATTATCAATTTTGTTGACGCTCAAACATACCTGTTTTTACAGACTTATTTACAGACATTTTTCGCCAGAATGTTTTATGAAAATTGGTAACAGATACTTTTTACCTCCAGATAAGTTTCTTATCACAAATGTCACGCTCTGTGTCAAGTTCATAGAAAAATTGCAGACCAGAAAAACCCAATAAAATCTAGATATTTATGTATATTTGCAGTGATGGTGATATGTTGATAATATCTGGGCTTTCCACAATATTTTACAAAGAAATATTGCTCGATAGATTGAGTTCTTCGTGATTGTTCTGCAATAATTTTTTTATTGGATAAAAAAAATCAGTAAAAAATGTTGTGAAATGGTATTTCCATTAGCAATATGCTTAAAAAATGATTTCCTTTTATAATAATATCGGCCAGAAATTCAATATTAACAAAGGCTATCAATAATTTAGAATAAATATGTAAATACGAAAGTCTCCGTGTTAATCAGTTTAAAAGCTTTATCTTTGAATATTTTACAATTTTCTGGTAACTCAGCAAATAGAAAAATGAAACCATAAACGTTCGGTTTTTTAAATCTTATTAGACACAAAAGGACTTTTAAAATTCATAATATAATTGAGCACATCCGATAGTAATCAATAAATAGTTCCATTTGATTAAAATTGTAGCACGTTTGCAAATTATGATTGAAATTTAGAAAAAAAAATGGATATAGTGGAATTGAGCGATTGAGGGAGCATTAATATAAATGTCGCGACAGGAAAAACATGACCCACATTATCACACACTCGTGTACTTGGTACAATTTTGTGCTCTATTGAGCGACAGGGAATTATTTTAAAATATCTATATAGGAGAATTGTGTGAGAGTCATTGCGTCAATTGGCTCTGATTCACGGGACAATGACGGACTTGCAATGGGTGTACTGATGATGATGATGATGAGATGGAGATGGCCTCTCGAAGGGGGAGAAAAATCAAAGTATAGGATACCCTTCCGCGCATGAGACGCCTCTCTCTATGTCATGCATTCATATTGTAAGTTAATTGATTGAGTAAATATCATTGCAAATGTTGAGCGATTATATAATGCCCCATGTAAGTGCTTTTGTATCAAATACAATTGCATTTAAGTATTTTAAATCTAACACATAAAAGAGGGTATATCATTGCTATTTAAAGTCGAGTTAAATATTATACTACTTCGTGTCATCATGATACCTCGTCGCTGAATCGGCAATGTTGATTGATTTATTTGACAGAGAAAATACTTGGGATTGAGGGAGTTTAATTGCAATGAAAATATATTATGAATCTATTGCAGTATTTAATGTGAACTTTCTGTTGTTACATTCTTCAGTGTTAACCACGCTCCGTGTGTGATACAAGCAGAGAAGAAAGGATCTGATTGTGTTTGCAGGATAGCACGGAAATCTAATTCTTGAAATAGAATAAGAAAAACCACCCCATTTAGGCAGATATTAAACTACCTGAAAAACCTATATTTAAATCAATAGATACTTTAACGATCGTCAAAGAAAGTACGTAGAAATGAGTTTTATGAATTTCTAATTAGTTCCCCTAAATGTTCCCGAAGAGTGAATGTCTGGATTTTATTATTATTAATAATAAATTGTTCCTGAAATGTTTTAGTCTCATAGCTTGACCTCAATGTTAATTGTCGTTGAATATTTTTATTTCTCGTAAGAGGTTATGTTTTCATTAGCCAGAATGAAAATTAATTAAGTGGTGATGTCTAAAATAGAAGCTTTTTGTCATGTGCTGTGATCTCAAATTTACCGACTCGTCTGGGGAAAACAAACAGGAAATATATATACTTATGATTTTCACACATTTTGAGACACTTTGTAGTGAAAAATCATTATGGAATACTTCATAAAGTTCAACAATATCACAGAAATTCAATAGAGCGGGAAATGTTTGCAAATTACCAGCGATGCAGCTTTACAATTGATTTATTGTGTAATTGTTATTTTCTTTTCTTAATTGGTAAATATTTGTGTTGAAATTCAATGAGTTTAGGAGGAAGTGTGCATATAAAAATGATTCTTTTTGCTTTGACCTTTGATATCTCGGGATTATGCAATAGAATTGTATGACACTTTGCCGGCTGTGCGGGGCCATAGTAATAGGGAGTGTTGGATGAAAAATGAAGCTGAGTGTTATTTTGTGATGATATTATAGAGAGTTTCCACACGACAGGATGCTAAATAAGCTTTCAAGGCTGCAAATATTAATTTGGGGGGAAATATAAATTTTTCAAATTGTTTTTTTTTTCTATAAGGAAACTCTGGTTAAAAACTCCCTGGAAGTGTCTGATGATTTTTTCGTATATAAATAATTTAATAGGTATATCTACATGCGCCTTGGAAAAGTCGTGGAGAATCGTGGGAAAAATATTTTGGAAGGGTGGGTGTGTGAGTGAGAAAGTGATGAGTTTGGGACTGGAAAATGGTGAAAAGCGCATGCCCGTCCATGGAAGGCTCTCTTTCAAAGTTCTCTAAAGCTCTCTTTATGAAAAAAAAAATCCATCCACACGCAGAGGGCGATATGGATTAATTGTCCAATTTGATAAGATTTAACAATATTTAAATAAAAATTCCAATGCCTTTTTTAAATAATATCTACTAGATTTTCATTCCAATATACCAGTTTTAATCCTTTCCTAAATTTTCCCATGGAAAAGTTAATAATTTTACCACCCTGTATAATTCTCCGTAAGAGAAGAGATTTTCATGTGACCAAGCTGTAGAATCGATTGTGCAGAATTTTCCTTTCTCTCTCACTGAGAATTTTCCCACGGATATATGTATATATGCGTGTGTGGAAGAGAGAGAGAACTGTGCTCGGTGAGCTTCAACCCCTAAAACTTTCCATATTGATCACGAAAAATCCACCACCTAAAGAGCCGACAGCACGTTCCCTCTGCAACTCTTGGTGCATACATTGGCAGTGTCTATTCGTTGCTCTCTCTTGGAAGGCGAGAACGAGAGATATTCCAATTGAATTTCCATCCACACTCAAGAATTTTCCACCACACAGGGATATTCTTTCTGGTGGTGTCCGAGAGAGCGAGAGAGCTTTTCCACAGGCTTGCCAGAGTCTCAGTGGTTGGTTGGTTGCAAGTCGTTTTTCGACCGAATGTTGGGATTTTAACAGAGTATCTTGACTTTTCCGGTGTGAAAAATCCCAATTTTCACTTGCTGTCAGTGAAAAGTGTCGTGAAAAAGGGCGGAAAAGCTGGTGTGCTTGCGATAAAAGTGAGTGGAGGTTCTTTAAGCTCGAGTAGCACTTCTCGGTGCTCTTCTACTGGAAGCATCAGCAACTCGATTACGTAACATCGAAGAGTGATGTAAGGAAAATTTGATTTTTCCACAAGAAAATTCAACTTTCCCCCAGAGTGTATTTTTTCATGCCTGAGAGTGACTGTTTGAGTGATTAGGAGGGTTTTTATTTGCGGGGGAAATTAAAAATATAAAAATTTACCAATGAAGAAAATTTGGGAACAATGAAATTTAGCGCCACTAAGTCCAAGTTTAGCCGAAATGGGAGCAAATTGAACTAATTTGCAAACTTTCACCCTCCATCTCACACAAGATAAGCTAATTTACTAGAATTTTGTGCATTTTGCTCGTTTTTTTTCTTCTTATTATCCCGCCTGAAAATCTCCTTTTGCCTGCCTCTGCGCTCAAGAAAAACCACCCCATTAGATTGGGTCATGCAAGAAATCATACCAAAATCATGGATTGTATTTCTCCATCGATAAGTTTTGTTACATAACTCGTTAATGCTTTTGATAAATATTCTCAACAAGATACCACATTGTTTAATTTAATTTTTTAAAATGATTTTTTGACAGCATTGTTTATTCATAAATTTGTGTTTGTGCTTCTTCTTTGTTTCATGTATTTTGTGACCATACCCAAAAAATCGCACACAAAAATCCATACTATAAAAAACCCATAAAACATTAGCATGGAAGGACGGACTCATACCGAGTCGCCACTGTGGCAGCAGTGCAAGACGATAATCTCACTGCGGATGGGATGTACAAGGTAAACGCGAAACTATACAGATTTACACCCATTTTACACACATAACTTTAAGTGAACTGAATTGGTTAGATAAGTACTGAATTGATGACATTTTGGTGAGAATGGGGTATCATTGCTGCACTGAAATAGAATTATTATTGCAAATATCTTCCTTTCTGCATGTTTCTCTCTCTCTTAATATCTTCTTGACATGATAACATATTCTCACGTTTTACCATTTTAACTACCTTTTGACTTGACATATTTCTTCACGGTTGATTGCAATGCAATGTATTGCTCAATGCTCTTTGAGCTGACTGGTTTTTGAAGTATTTCTTAATTTTTCTTTTAATAGTTTCTGATAAGAACTTGCCGCACTACATATCGTATTGTGTTGAGAAAGTTACAAATTCTTTATGATTTTTTGTTCTCGTTGTTTTTGCACATTTTTTAATGCAAAATCCCAAGAGGTTCTTTAAATAAAGTACAGAAACATTATTTCACTTTCTTTTTTTCATATTTTTGTTTGTTACACTGAAGTTTCAAATAAATTATGCTTTTCATTTGATAAGTTTAAGCATGCATAATTGATTAATAACAAATAGATTTTATTTTGTGTTTTGTAAGTGACAATCCGTATTACTTTAAGTGGTTAGAAGGGCACTTGTAAGTGGTTGTAGAGGTGGAAGGAAGGGTAAATCAATTTCTTTAATCATTAATCCATATTAACGAAAGAAGCAATAACAGCCTTGAATATGGTGAAAAAGGTATGTTTCGGTGTGTAAATAGTCCGATGAATTATTCAAATAGTGTGTTTGGTGGTAATTCAAGGAGAATACATAAAAATCTAATCCTAATTAATATTACCACCTCTTCCTTTTCCTATTTTTGGCATTTTCTCTCTTTGTATACTCTGGGAAATGTGAGTGGATAAAATTCTCTTTCATTGGAGGATTATTCAATGGACAATTTAAAGTGGTTGAAAAACGATTGACGTCTTTTCCATTGAGCAATGTTTAAAAATGAATTCTCTATTATCCATTTTAACTATAGCTTTTACGGGGCTTTTCAAGTCAAGTGATGGCCGAAGCTTTAAAGCAAACAATCGCTGAGAGAAGGAAAAACATTGCGATGTTATCAATTTAATCAAAGTCATATTTTTACAATTCTCCTGTGTCTCTTCCACTCGTTTTAAGAGTGTGTTTTGATATCACAGAGGAATTAGTAGATAGTGACATAATAAAAGGCCATCTGAAGTATCGCCAACCTTTCAGTTGCACTGGATTTCTCCATCTGTTCAAATCAATATCTATTTCGTGCGGTATCGCGAGAATTCAGCCCAAAATTGCTCATTGAAAGTCCTAAACTTTAACTGGTGAGTTTGAGTGTGTGTTGTGAGTGCTTTATATAGAGATATTTTGTGTGACTTTGAGAAATTTATGGTTGCGGTGAATGAAACTCCTCTTCTCAATATAAAATGTGCTCCAGCAATATTTGAATTTGTGCTGATTTATCTCTTCTCTCCACAATCCAGTCTCGGCGCAAGATGGCGAAGGCGGCAAAGAAGGCAAAAGGAGAAAATTTGGATGATCTGAAACAAGAATTAGATATCGATTATCACAAAATCTCTCCCGAAGAACTTTATCAGAGATTTCAAACACATCCAGAAAATGTAAGCCGACACAAACAAAAAAAAAAGAGAAAATTATATGGGAATCTAATTGTTATGCCTTATCACCCCCAGGGTCTCAGTCATGCTAAGGCCAAGGAGAATCTGGAACGGGATGGGCCGAATGCATTGACACCGCCGAAACAGACACCCGAGTGGGTGAAGTTCTGCAAGAATCTGTTCGGTGGTTTCGCCCTTCTGCTCTGGATCGGTGCAATTCTCTGCTTTATCGCCTACTCCATTCAGGCCAGCACGAGCGAGGAGCCATCCGATGATAATCTCTATCTCGGTATCGTACTTGCCGCTGTAGTCATAGTTACGGGCATTTTCTCATATTATCAGGTTTGTATCTTGCTAATTATTTTTTTCTAATCCTCTCGTCTCTCTCTCCACTCCCTATCTCACATGACCCACTTTTCAATTAATTTTCTACAACACTGGTGAGACTATCCAGTCAATATGAGACGGAGAGAGTGACAAAAATTTTATATATTGCGGGAGGATTAGACTCCTCTCCAGTTGAATTGTTTGTCGCAAAAAATTTAGGTTCTCACGATGTTTTTGTCACTTTTGTGATTGATTGCAGGAGTCAAAGAGTTCCAAAATTATGGAATCATTCAAGAACATGGTGCCCCAGTTTGCTACAGTCATCCGTGAAGGTGAAAAACTCACTCTGCGTGCTGAGGACTTAGTGCTTGGTGATGTTGTTGAAGTCAAATTTGGCGATAGAATACCCGCTGATGTGCGAATCATTGAGGCCAGAAACTTTAAGGTGAGTCGGCCTATCCCTTATTTTTCCGTCCCTATTCTGAGGATTTTGAGCGCCTTTGCGCACAAAGGTTGAGAAATGCTAAGTAGTTCTCTGTGGGGAGGAAATAGTTAGGGGAAAGTTTGGAGGAAAAAAAAGTTTCAAATAGCTTTAGAAAAGTTTATGAGAGACAGAGAGATTTTTGTATCATCGATAATGAGTTATGAAGAAAGTTTTGATAAAATCATAGGAAAAAAATTAATATTTATATTGTACTTTGTGGAACTTTTATAACTGTGTTTTTGCAGTTATTCGAAGACTTAAGAAAAGTCTAACGATCACATCATAAATATTTTTTATGTCGATTTTTACCATATTTAGGAAACAGGATTTTATATTTTTTATAATATTCCAGTAAATACCAAAATTTTTGCATTATGGTGCTGTCATACGACAATAGTTCTGTCGATAGATTCTTACAGTTAAAAACTATAAAATTCTCACATTATACCTATCTTTTTCTTCTGTATTTATGATGAAAAATCAAATATTTTCTGCTTTTCAATTGAGTTTTTCCGGAAAGTTACTTTTAAAGATTCTTCAATTATGCAGAAAAGACTGATTATGATTATTTTCCATCTAAAACACGATTATATCTATAACCAGAACTATTCTCGTGTGATAGCACCATTAAATAATTGAATCGTTGAGATAAAAGAATTCTTGCACCTTGTAAAAAATGCGAAAATTAATCAGAAATAATGTTGAGACATTACATTTTCTCTGTGTGTATTCAAAGGTGAAAATTGTTCCATTTCCATTGACAATTGCTTATCTGCTATTATTGTCAATTTGATTGCATTTAGAGTGTGATCTAAATTTTCAAGTGCAGTGGAAAATGGCAATTATTGAAGGTTGTATTGTGAAAGAGTTACACTGAGTGGCGCTGAGGGGGATTAAGAGGGGGTGAAGCAGTATGTCGAGTAGTTGTTTGCAATATTTGTTTGATACTCGGTTGCATGTAGTGAACAAGTGAGAAAATTGGTTAATTTCCATCGAGATATGTGGGATAATTTGTCGATATGCTGCACCAAAGCATATCAATCAGAAATTTGTCACCATGTCGCCTCAAGAAGTTGTAAGATTATTGCGCAATGTCCAAGTAAAAATTTTTTGTAAGGAAATTCATTTTAAAATTTCCTTCTCTCTCACAATCAAACGGACGACAAATTGCTGAGAAATTGGATCAATTCTTGATTAACAATCATTGATCACGGTGCACGGGTGACGCGCAACCTTGAATTAATACGACTGAATGTGGTTGCATTTGACCCATTTTTCCATTCTGGGTGGCGCGCGGATTCTCCCCCGGCAGATTTCCCATGTTTTAACTTGATGCCGCATTCTTGACACTTTTGACAAATTCAATTCACCCCACCGAGAATTAACTGTTGGAGACATTAAAATTGCATCTCAATGATGCGTTGGGGCGGTCATTTGTTACTGTCTCACTGAATGACGTCAATTGTGTAATTATTTTATTTGTATTATTGCTATGGATAATACAGAAGA
The DNA here is from genome assembly GCA_918844115.2 of Phlebotomus perniciosus. Lineage (NCBI taxonomy): Eukaryota > Metazoa > Arthropoda > Insecta > Diptera > Psychodidae > Phlebotomus > Phlebotomus perniciosus. The sequence goes on along the minus strand of CAKKOB020000785.1, from coordinate 4,512 downwards.
CTTGTACATTATTGATAACTCTTCTGTCGCCTCACAATAGCTGACAAAATTGACACAATTGGTCTATAATATGTTAACCCATATGAATTACGCAATTTATGTACAAATAAATTGTTGGGGCTTCCTCTCCAGAGACAAAAAGGTGGAGGAAATAAGGAGAAGTGCATCGAAAAGTATACAATTAAGATCAAATTAATAGTGTTTAATTGCGTATGATGAGTTTCATGCAATTGTCTGACCGCCAAACATTTTCTTCACCTTTTATTTATTTGAGATTGTTGCCACAAGCGTGAATTGAAATTAAGTGATGTCAGTTATTGATGCATAAAGTCTTTGAAAAATTTTGAGGGAAGTATTAGGAGATATCAGTGTGTGAGAAAATTGTTGCAATTCTAAATATAAATCGTTGCAAAAAGTTTAAAACCTGCATATTAGTGTGTGGCTGAGATAATTTCAACCGTGATTTTGCTTTTTACATGAAAAGAAGAGGAAAATTTTTGGTGTTAGGCCAAGTTTACATAATCAATTTGAACTCACGAGATTTTGAGGGAGATCTCAGAAGAATAAAATGTGCAGAAATTGTATTTTAGAGATACTCTGAGTTAATTTTGTGATGCACACTCAATGATTACAATTGATTGAGGCTATAAACAGATGATAATTCATCAAAATCGTTGCAACTTTAAAGGCTAAACTATATTTACATACATTGATACAGTGATGTTTTATTAGCATTTGATTTCCAAAGTGAAACTGACTTAAGCGAGAAGGAGTCTTTGAAGATTTCTTTTCTATAAAGTATAGTTCTACTAAAATTATGGAAAATTTTAAAACATTTTGGATTTTAATTAAATTTAGATTGATGAATGAGAATCTAAATTTAAATGGAAGGAAAGATAAACTTTAAGACTTTTAAAAATATCATTGAATAGTAAAGAACATAAAATTTGATAAAATGAACTAATAGATTTTTGTCAATTAGTCTTAAATCCTTCACTTCATGTGAGACTTTCAGGACAATTAATACATTTTCGAGTATACAAGGATTCAAAAAATTACTTCCAAAACTTAATGTTTTTAACAAAACCTTTCCATTGGCAGGTGGACAATTCTTCTCTGACTGGTGAATCTGAGCCACAGTCGCGAGGACCTGATTTCACGCATGAGAATCCTCTGGAGACCAAAAACTTGGCTTTCTTCTCCACCAATGCTGTCGAGGGTACGGCCAAGGGTGTTGTGATCAGCTGCGGTGATCACACCGTGATGGGACGTATTGCTGGTCTGGCGTCTGGCCTGGATACTGGTGAGACTCCAATTGCCAAGGAGATCCACCATTTCATCCAATTGATTACCGGTGTGGCTGTTTTCCTGGGTGTCACCTTCTTCGTTATTGCCTTCATCTTGGGCTACCATTGGTTGGACGCTGTCATCTTCCTCATTGGTATCATTGTGGCTAATGTGCCTGAGGGATTGCTCGCCACTGTCACCGTCTGTCTCACGCTCACTGCTAAGCGTATGGCCTCGAAGAATTGTCTGGTGAAGAATTTGGAGGCTGTTGAGACCCTGGGATCCACATCCACCATCTGCTCCGACAAGACCGGCACCCTTACACAGAATCGTATGACTGTTGCTCACATGTGGTTCGACAATCAGATCATCGAGGCGGACACCACTGAGGATCAGTCGGGTGTTCAGTATGATCGCACCAGTCCTGGATTTAAGGCGCTTTCGCGCATCGCGACTCTGTGCAACAGGGCAGAGTTCAAGGGTGGCCAGGAGGGTGTGCCAATTCTCAAGAAAGAGGTCAGCGGTGATGCATCCGAGGCGGCTCTGCTCAAGTGTATGGAACTGGCTCTGGGTGATGTTATGACCATCAGGAAGCGCAACAAGAAGATTGCTGAGATACCATTCAACTCCACCAATAAATACCAAGTGTCCATTCATGAGACTGAGGACTCTGGTGATCCGCGCTATCTGCTGGTGATGAAGGGCGCCCCCGAGCGTATCCTCGAGCGCTGCTCAAGTATCTTCATCAATGGCAAGGAGAAGGTGCTCGATGAGGAGATGAAGGAGGCATTCAATAATGCTTATCTGGAACTTGGTGGACTGGGTGAGCGTGTGTTGGGCTTCTGTGACTTTTTGCTGCCATCAGATAAATTCCCAACGGGCTTCAAGTACAACACCGACGATCCCAATTTCCCGCTCGATAATCTCCGTTTCGTGGGACTCATGTCCATGATTGATCCCCCGAGAGCTGCTGTACCGGACGCCGTGGCCAAGTGCCGTTCGGCGGGTATTAAGGTCATCATGGTGACTGGTGATCATCCCATTACTGCAAAGGCCATCGCCAAATCTGTGGGCATTATCTCCGAAGGCAATGAAACCGTCGAGGATATTGCACAACGTCTCAATATCCCTGTCTCCGAGGTCAATCCACGTGAAGCTAAGGCCGCTGTTGTGCACGGATCTGAGCTTCGTGAATTGTCATCGGACCAACTCGACGAGATATTGCGCTATCACACTGAGATTGTCTTTGCCCGCACATCGCCACAGCAGAAGTTGATCATTGTCGAGGGGTGCCAGCGAATGGGTGCCATTGTGGCGGTGACTGGCGATGGTGTCAATGATTCTCCAGCTCTCAAGAAGGCCGACATTGGCGTAGCCATGGGTATAGCTGGATCTGATGTGTCCAAACAGGTAAATTCTAGATATTACCTACTTTATTCACGCACAATTCCACCTTGACTGGCCGAACAATTAGTGATTTTTTATTTCAAGTTAATATCTGCGCGCAAATTATACCAGGAAATAATCCACTCTTTTGCAATTGCTAAACAGTGTACTCTCTGTGGATTCTCCAAGCTCTGTTGATAGAAATCACAATGAATTTTCTTTCTAAGAATTTTAAAATTTACGGCTTTTTGTTGGGGAAACAAAAGAGATAATGAAAATATATTTATTTCGTATGTATTATCAAGACTGAAAAGAATAAATTAGATGGTTAAACAGATAAAAATAGTTGAATTCGATTATTTTATCAAAAATTTTACGTTCTAACTAATTTTGTTCAATAGATCAAGCTGAAATTTACTCCAAGTTTTATTAACTTGATTAACTTACTTAAAATTTGTTAGAACTTCAAAGAACCGTTAAAATTTGTAATTTCCCAAATCTTATTAGATTGAATTTTCATCTTTTGTTAAATTTACACATGTTTATTGATTGATAATACCAAAGAATTTCTTTCAATAATTAATTTATTTCAAATGTTTACAAAAGTTTAAAAACCAAATTATTTGTTTATAAACTTTTTGTATTATTGTGAGAGTTAAAAGTTTTCCATGTGTGTCAAAAACACTTTTAAATCTAATTTAAAGAGCAGTATATGGACAACTTTTAAAAACTCTTTAATTCTACTAATGTTCTACATATGTATAAATTTTCAAAATTAACTTTTAAAAGTCCTGAACACAATTTTATTTCACTTAAACTAGCATTTTTCCCGAAAAATATAATTTTATTTTCATTTTCTCTTTAATTTAACATTCATAGGCTGCTGACATGATCTTGCTGGACGATAATTTTGCATCAATTGTCACTGGCGTGGAGGAGGGTCGTCTCATTTTCGATAATCTCAAGAAATCTATTGCATACACCCTCACATCAAACATTCCCGAAATCTCACCATTCTTGGTCTTCATCTTGTGCGATGTTCCTCTGCCACTTGGAACTGTAACAATTTTGTGCATTGATTTGGGAACTGATATGGTAAGTTAATGAATTTCTAAAAAAAAAGTCTTCCACAAAACAAAAATCATTCAACTGAAATTTTCCTTCGACGAGGAGGAAATATTTTTATATCTCTTATGCGATATTTATGAACTCCCAAGGACGTTTGAAATTCCTATTAACTTTATAATTGAATAATATGGAGGCGAAAAGAAGAGGAAAAAAATACATTTAGGAAGAGGGAGAGATTTTTTCAGGAAATTTTTGGGAATGGCTATGAACTGGGAGGAGAAACATATACATATATTTCAACATTCTCATTAATTTATTATGAAGATATTTATCTTTCAAAATGATAACATGTGTAATTGTGGCGATTATTTAGGTTCCAGCCATATCTCTAGCTTATGAAGAATCTGAATCTGATATTATGAAAAGGCGTCCCCGAAATCCATACTCTGACAAACTCGTCAATGAGAGGTAATGGGCACATTTGTCACAGCAACAAAAGTGCTGAAAAGCACTTAAACCGCCATGCAAGATTTTATTCATATCTTTTCTTATATAAAGAACATTTTCTTATTTATATATATTATTATACATATATTGTAGAATTTTCAACTTTCTACAAGAGAATGATAAAACAATATCTTTTTTCTTATATATCTTTCAGTAAAAAAGAAACGTTATTAGTGTGATTTTGAGATATTCGATGATATTGGAGAATATTTATATCGTTTCTGTTTAAAAAAAAATATATATCACACTAATAAAAAAATATCA